>LVTN01000272.1:84255-137042 GCA_001649415.1 Musa itinerans | reverse complement strand
ATAGTCCCATTTTTAGTCAGGTTTGGTGGCCGCTTTAGGCTTGTAAATAAAGGTCGTGTCATGTGGACACTTGTGAGAGATATTCGGTCTATAGTGGACCATTTAGACCCTTTGTTGTGCAACAGTTCGGAGCTTGTAAAATCTGTTTGTAATTTGCATTGGCTGTGAAGTGTTTTCGGAGATGTTTGCTTGTGGATCCCGAGTGAGGCGCTTTCTCTAACCCGTTTTTTCTTTTGTAGGTCCTAAGGGACCATGGAAGGTTTCGGGGAGGCTGACCTTTGCGAATGGACACGCAAGGGTGCCACACGACTTAGGCAAAACTAGCTAAGTCTGTGACAAAGCACTCGTTGAACCTACTCAACTGAAGCATGTGTCTCTCGCAATATCACTAAAGAAACACTATTGGATTGGATCAAGTGACAAAAATAATCCCTCATCATTCGTCTCCTCGGCCATCTATAATTTCAATTTAAAACATTCATAACTTTTAGGAATAAAGAATGTAACCCTCTCCCTAAGGGTTTATTTAATAAAGTCAAACTCATTAGATTGGTATCGGGATTAGCTTCTTTTTTCAATTGGTTCACCTGTCAATTTTTACGTACTTTTAGGATCAGTCTAAAATGAGAAATTTTATTATTTTGAGGAGGAGAGCTTCCTTCCTTCGTAAAGAAAGACTCGAAGCAGGTGAGAAAAGAGAAAAAAAGAAAAAAAAAAGAGTTCCACTCGGGTGACTCTTGAAAGGGGAGTGAAGGGTACCAAGTCCTTTTTGCCCCTAGAACTGATCTGAAAATGTTAGACTAGTTCTCTCTACTTAGCTCAATGAGAAGGTAGAAAAAAGTTAGTAAGTAAGAAAAGAACCAAGATAGAGCTCCCAACTCCAACTCAACAAAGGAAAATCATCTTCCTTCGTACTAGGAGGAATAATCATTTAATCATATTATAAGAAAAAAAATTAGTCACAAATAAAGATGAATGAAAATCATTTACATAAGAATAAAGAGCTAAGAAGAAGCGGCTAGATTGATCAACGGGAGAGGGAAGGGTGTTATTGAGGCTTGCTTCAAAAGAAGAAAAGTATCAAAAGATACCAAACCTTGTAAGAGGGAAGGGGGTGCTAATTGCTGACTCTTTAGAGTTTTGTAAGTTTACTCTACTTTAACTTTATAGTCTCGTAAAGGGCTTGGAGGATAAGGGTTATGTTATTAAGTCTGATCATTAATTTCTTTCTAAGTCATTTTTTAGCCTTTGTTGGGTCAATTTAAGAAACTCAGAAATTAATCTAAAAATGCAATTGAACAATAGTGATACTAATAAATGGTTGAAAAACATTATATGAAGAAAAATTCAGTATCCACAATACCAAGAGATCCTAAAGGTATTTTCTCATCTGTAAAAAATAGTAAAATTCACTGATGAAGCTATTAAATCTTGAGCTTAAACCACCTTATATGCTCTAATCCTCAACGCTCTCTATTTCAAATATGATATATACATATTTCCATATCTTGGTTTGGCTGGCTCTCTATTCTTTAATAGAATAGTTTGTCTTTAAGAAGAATTATGTTAGCTATCCTTTCAATAATCAACATATTTGCTTCCCTAGCTTAGCACACTCATACAAGAAGTCAAAAAAATATAATGAGGAATCGAGAGAAAGCAAAATGTACTTATTAATAAACTTTGATAAATAGGTTATATAATAAATATATATATATTTATTAACCGACAAAGTTATTGAACACCATAGCCAATACATCCACAGGGAATGGATGATCTAAGTACTAAGAGGCATTGTCGTTCTTCACTCACTGCAAAGATATTTTGTATATTATATCATCATCTATTGCCTCAATACAGATAAGGAACTAAGGCATCTCTACGTATGAATACTGCCCATTCTGTGTATTCTTCACATATTATTGACTAAGAATATTATAATGCTGGTCTAACAATTATAAATAAATACTTGATTATATATTAGATTATAATGAATATTGCATACTACTTATACTTATTTTACTAATTTATAGTATTATGCCATTATTATAAATTTATATTAATTATAAATTAATACTTAAAATTATATTAATTATATAATCTATGTTCTATGTGTATTCCTAATACTTTATACTATAATCATTGGGTCCCAAGAGGAAATGCAGATATATGAGGTTCCTTTTAAGTGTTCCATCAAAGGACCTCTCCTTTGGGTTTATGATATTTCTTATTCTAACTCCTTAATGGCCTTTTCCATGCGTAGATCATAAATCATAGCAAGCTATAGTTGGCCTCATATGTGTCATCAATGCTATTTTTTTATGGATCTCCTCGATCAAACATAAGAAGTGTCTTCTCTTGCCTTCTTAAGGAGCGGATCATTTAAGTCGATAGCTTTTCATCATTAAGGATCCACTTTTATAAATCAGATCTCTTTTCCATCATGTTTCGTCATCGAAGACTCTCTACCTAAACTTATAATTTTTTTAATTTTGACTTGATAACGATCTTTTTCATATGATTTTCTTTATGTAGTGACAGTCTTTCTTTGTTCATCAATGATTTATTCTACACATTGTTCATCTAAGAGATATCATATCTCTTGATATAATTATCATATATTATCCTATCAACTAACAGTGATTTGACATCTCTTGATTGCTTAATTGATTTAGATTGGTTGGATTCCATTTGACCCAATAAATAGGGTTATGGAACTAGAATAAAGATCAATAAAGTTTTCTCTTTTCCCTTCTAACAGTCAAGACTGAGTTTTACAGTTTCATTAAATTTGACTAGTTTTTGTTCCAAGGTTGGTTCCATGTCCTCTTCTACTTCAGAATCAGATGATTTGCACCAATGGATTAAGCCAAGTACAACATCAGGAGCAAAGCTACACGGTAGAAGACAGTAAGTCAAAGTGAGGTGGTGTGAAGCAGATGACTTCAGGTTAGGAGATCAGTAAACAAATCGAGGTGGTGTGAATTAAAATATTTTGAGGGCAACCACAGAGGTCAAAGTGAGCAGTGTTGAGCACTGGTTCACCACCACCGAAGAATAATTTACTAGCAATAATTGATGGTGCAAAGTTCTTGGCTACACTCAGCTAGCCTACGAGTAAGCATCTACTAGCTTGCAATCTTAGGGTTTCATTAGAGATCCTCAAGGTTTCCTAACTCAATGTGTAGCATGTTTGTTCTTTTAAGCAGGATTCCCCTTTAGTGTGTCATTTAATGTCTTCCACTTTTGTCATGTTGTTCTCTTATTGGTAGAACAAATCATCATTGGAAAAAGAAGAAAAATTCATATTTGCATATTCGATTGTAACTCCTACCATTGTGAGCCATTTATAGCACTGACAGTATCGTTATCAGTTACTGTTATTATGTTTCCTCTTTCCTCTCCAAAGTGTGTGACATTTTACTGAGGGTTCACATGTTCTTTGGTTTGATTGGGTGTATGTGCTTCATGATCATTTTATTATTATTTATTCTATTTTCTGGACTCTTTGTCAATGTTCCTTTAAGCTTGTGATTTTCCTTTACGTAAAAATTATTTAAAATAAGCTTGATTTATTATCTTGTACTTTATATTAGAAAAGGACACTGTGAAAAGATGCATAAAAAATAATAGATTGTCCATTATTACTATCAGAATTGGTTATCCATGACATGTAGATTGTAATGTTCAAGTCAATTCAAGATCTGATTATGAGATTAAAAGAAAAAATTTCAGATTCTAAATTATGTATGAAAAGTTTCCATTTACATAGAGTGGTGAAGAATATTCTTAAAATGATATATATATATATATATATATATATATATATATTGATGAGGTGGACAGACTACTGTAATTGTGAATTGAATTGAATGAAAATGTTGAAATCGAAAAATCTTCTCTTTTTTCCTATCCTCTTCAAAATCTAATCAGTTCTACAATTCATATGATATAATCAGGACTTGACCCATGAAATCTAGCAAACCAAATCATATATATATATATATATATATATATATATATATATATATATATATATATATATATATATATATATATATATATATATATATATATATATATATATATATATATATATATATATATATATATATATATATATATATATATATATATATATATATATATATATATATATATATATATATATGATTTGGTTTGCTAGATTTCATGGGTCAAGTCCTGATTATATCATATGAATTGTAGAACTGATTAGATTTTGAAGAGGATAGGAAAAAAGAGAAGATTTTTCGATTTCAACATTTTCATTCAATTCAATTCACAATTACAGTAGTCTGTCCACCTCATCACATGAGAACAACCTAATCACCATATTTATTTCCTAAACTAGTCCATAACATATTTGTATATTTAGGAGACAACCCACATAACAAAATTGAAATCGAAATACAACATATAAATGTTCAAATATTGACATCATTATGATAGCTTCATTTTCTGAGAAAAAAAAAGACAAGTCTTACCTCTAAGGAACAATTCCATCCTCCTCCTGATCTTTTGCCATGCCCACCACAGCAGCAATGGCCAGTGCTGTGTCAACCCCACCATGAAAGTTGAGCACTTAACCCTCTCAACATTTAGTGCGAGGCAATTGATTGTGCTTGGAAAATCTTCTTGGCTGTCTTTTACCCGCCAAACCTACTTTTACTGTTCTGAACTTTCACGTCTATATAAATTCATCGATCCAGCAAACGAGATCTACAAGTCCATGTAACCTGCAATCACAAGAACTTGGCAGGAGAAGATAGAACAGGGTAAGTGATGAAGCTCTTCAGCCTACTGCTAATTTATCTGATAGCTTCCTCCGCAGCAGCTGCAACGGGATCAACCGGCAAAGGTATACATCACCGTAAGGTCCTTATGCAGCATCAGCAGCAAGATCTGACTCGTGTCGAAGACCGACGTCTCTCGGAGAATCCTGACGGCGTCGGTGATGCCGGTAATGGAGCAGACGACGAAGGTGAAACGAACCCTTATGGCGGCGGGAACGAGTACCATGGATCAGGCATTGACGGTCATCACTCCATCGATCTGGAGTCCTGGAACAAGCTGCACCCTCCAAAACCAGATAACTAAGGAGCTCTCTCTGCAAGCTTTAAACAACAGCAATACGTAGCAAGAAGCCTCCTTGTCTGCAGTATGTGATGACTTGTATCAGACTGTATTGTAAGCACTACAATGTATGAATATATAATAAATAAGATGTCATATAAGCTTGATCTCAGCGGACTTTCATGAAACTTTAGTTTGCTTGGATGCTTGAGATATAAATCTCGGTTTTTTCTCTTTATTTTTCTTGAGTAGTAGTACAGATGATGCTTAACATTCCTCTGTGACAAACCCTAACTTCAAATGAATTAGCCAGTGAGCTGTATTGAATCTATTCTTTATTTTCTTCTATCTGAGGTGCAGATTCATATTTCATTAGGATGATGGAAAGTAACAGTTGATGTACATCAGCTCATTTTTAACTGGGTGACTAGGGTTACGGAGATTGCAACCTTTGTAAGAACAGCATGTTGAAGATTTACCACCCCACGCAATTAAAGATTAAAACGAAAACTGTCTTAGCCTGGAAATTAGACGCGAAAACTGAGGTTCTTATGAATGATTGGGATCTCTTAGCAATGCAAAGCAAATCACAAATTGCCTTTCTTTCCCCTCTGATTTGTTTCCAACTAGTTATCATCAGTATAATGGTGTCATTCTGGTTTTAGATGTTATGGAAACAACTATTTGTCTGAAGTCAAAAGTGCAAACTAGTACAATAGAATAGCAGTGCTTTTCTTGATTGAGAACAGGCTTGTTTATGATTTCAATTTTTATGTTCATTAAAGGTTCTTGATGTCAACGGCACCTTCTCTCGAAAGACTTTACTAGTGAAAAGAAGTTCCTCGAGAGGTCTAAAATTTTGTGCACTGTGACCAAAAAGTACAGAGGCTGTTTGGATTACAATAGCTTTTTCTTTTCGAGTAGAAAGATTTGCAAAGACGTTAAATTGTTTTACATCATTATGGTTTGACCTCTTTTCCTGATTAGATACTTCAGAGTTGTAATACAAGAAATATGGTAGTTTAACTTACAACAACAACAAAGGAAATGGTGAGGGTTGGATGCACCACCATTGCTTTCTGATCCCTTTTGCTTCCAAAACACAAAGACAAGTCAAGCACATCATGCATAATGGAACAGATTGGACTACCCAGATCATGTCATATTGGACTTCCACGTTACAGACAACATTTAGTGGGGTAATGCTTATTCAGATTACGAAGGAAGAACTCTTTTTGAATTTCACAGTAGCCCAGCTAAGTTCTACGAGTTAGATGTCGAGTGAGGTGTTCATGATCTCTTAGAGCAAGTTATTCATATTGGATTTAAATTTGTTTAAATATATGTTGAAATTAAATTTGTTCAAGTATCATAAAAAGATTAATTTCATAAAAAAAAAAATTCATTGTATCAAGAGAGATTTATTACATCAAAAGGAAAAATAGATTAAATGTCTATGAAAGGAAAAGCCAAATTGACTATTGATTTTTGAAGGGTTTCTTGAAAGAGAATAATTCATTTTGAATACAATTAATGTAATATATATTTGGGGACTATATAAACCTCATATGTTGGGCCATGAAATATATAGAGTTTTGAAGTTGTAAAGAGTTTTGAGAGAAATATAGAAGATTTAATCTTATCATACTCTTCTTTTATTTAATAGCCTATCTCTTCTTAATATCAAGTTCAACATTTAATATCATAGCATAGTTAAGCTACGACCTCTTCCCCGAGCACCATCCAACTCTAGATCCTTAGATTAAGAAAATAAAATTATAGCATATAGTGCATCCAAATGAAGGTTTTTCTAGGCTCCCAAGATGTATAAAAGTTTGTAGAAGATGAATTTATTGAACCAAGTCCAGCAGAAGAAGGAGCAATGAATGCAGAAGCAAGAAAGCAACTCAAAAATAGAAGAAAGAATGAGAAAAAGGCCTTGTTCACGATCTACCAAGGGTTTGATAATACAATGTTCGAGATCATCACTTCAGCATATACTTCAAAGGAGGCATGAGAAATGCTTCGAAAAGCATTCGTGGTGTTGATAAAGTAAAAAAACTTTGTCTATAAGTTTTATAAGCCGAGTTTGAAAAATTACAACAAGGTACTTCTGAAACTATTTCTGATTACTTCTCAAAAATTATTTCTATTGTTTATCAAATAAGATAAAATGGTGAACAAATAAGTAATCAAAGAGTAATAGAAAAAATATTGAGATCTCTAGATCCAAAATTTGATTTTATTGGTATTGTGATTGAAGAATCTAAAGATTTAAAAAAAATATCTTTAGAACAACTTATGGGTGCCCTTCAAGTTTATGAGCAAAGGATTACAAAAAGAGGAGAAGACAAAACCATGAAGCAAGCACTACAAATTAAGCTTACTCTTGAAAATAAAGGTGAATCAAATTCTCAAAGAGGAAGTGGACGTTGACAAAGAGGAAGATGAGGTAAAAATCAAACCAATCAAGAATCTCCAAATAATAAAAGTAATAGAGAAAATTATAGCCGAAGAGGCCAAGATTATAGTCGAGGACGTGGCCGAGGCTGTAGACATGACAGAAATTATAAAAGGTTTAAAATACAATGTTATGTTTGCAAAATGTATGAACATTACTCCTATGAATATTATTATAATCCTAATAATCAAGGTGATAAAATAAATTTTGTTGAGGAAAAGAAAAATGAAAATGAAGTTTTGCTAATGACTTATGATAATATAAAAGAGGATCAGTCTATGACATGCTATCTAGATACAAGAGCCTCAAATCACATGTGTGGTATCAAAGAACTATTTTCAGAAATGGATATAAGTTATTCTGGGAATATTACATTTGGTGATTTATCTCAAAGACCAGTAAGAGGCGAAGGTAAAAATTTTTTTGGACTTAATAATTATAAAGAATTATGCATTTTAGATATTTATTATGTTCCTGATATGAAAAATAATATTCTAAGCTTGGGGCAATTACTTGAAAAAGGTTATGATATTAAGATAAAAGATACAACTCTCTCAATTCGTGACAAGAATAAAACATTGATATCACATGTGAAAATGGCAAAGAACATACTGTTTCCTCTATATTTATATATTTTTTATCGATCAAATTATTTTAAAACTAATATTAAAGATATTTCTATACTATGACATCTTAGATATGCTCACTTAAATTTTGAGGCTTTGAAACTTCTAGAAAAGTATAATATGATAATATGAATTGGTAAGAATTGATCATCCATCAAAATTATGTAAAGTATGTGTCATAGGCAAGCAAGAAAGAAAGTCTTTCAAAGTCAGAAGAATAAAAAAAGCATGACATCGACTTGATCTAGTGCACTCAAATATTTGTGGGCCTATCAATCCAATATCACTTGGAGGAAGCAATTATTTTCTCACTTTTACTGATGATCATAATGGAAAACATGGGTTTAGAAAAGAAAGAAGTTTTTATCAAATTCAAATAATTTAAAGATTTGGTTGAATGATAAAGTTGTTGTAAAATTAAATGTTTGAGAATAGATAGGGGTGGTGAATATATATCAAATGAATATGAAAGTTTTTGTAGAAATAATGAGATTTTATATCAATTCACTATGCTATACACACCTCAACAAAATGATGTCTTAGAAAGAAAAAAATATGATTATACTTAATATGGTTCGATGTATGTTAAAGGAAAGAAAATTTCCTAAAGAATTTTGGGAAGATACTATTGCTTGTGTAGTTTATTTGCTTAATAGATTTTCTATAAAGCGAACCGGTAATTTTACACCATAAGTACTAGTCATAAGTGCTCTGCAAGCCAATCACGTGAATGATGACACGTGTGACATGATACACATTCTTTTTGTATATTATTATTATGATATTTTCTCACTTTATATTGCTTATTGAATATATATATATGTATATAAATATGTATGTATATATATATATGTATATGTATATGTATATATATATATATATGTGTGTGTGTGTGTGTGTGTGTGTGTTGTGATGTTCATGGATCTATGCAATGGGAATCATATCGTAATAAGATCATGATAATAAGACCGATTCACCTTTAAACACAAACCCTAAATAATCCCGATCATATGTTACTTGAGAGGGAAATCGAGATAATCTAACCGACTGGTGTACTGTATACCCATTCATATGATAGAAGCAGTTGATCTCATAGCTGCTCTTGTGGGGACACTAGGGATACATTGCAGGTGGTCATTAGATAATGAGTTCACTGATTGATCTGTTTACGAAATGTTAGATGGTTAATAATACCTCATTATTAGACAATGGTGATTCCGTCGTTCCAGTGGTGTATTTGGTCTTTAGACTTGAGATACCAATAATATAATATATGAGTACTCAACTCTTTGATAATGGACATATAGGTCTGGAAGTTCCAGATCTAGCAAAATTGGTCAATGGGAGTGGTAGCCAACCTTACAAGAGCTATTGAGTGTCGATAAATGATCATTTGTTCTTAGTGTCATGAGAGAAATATCTCATATGTTCTTGCTCAAATAAATCCCTAGCCAAAATCATTCAGATTGAGAGAGAAAGAGTTATTTAGGAGAATCTGATTAGAGCGAGACTCAAATAGAAATCGTATGGGTCTGATAGCACCATATCCGGTATATAATATCTGGGGTATTAGATAGATGAGGGACTATATGTATACGGTAACTAAGAATAGATATGTCTAAAGAATTAGATTTTCTTGTATCGTTTGGGGACTACGGCGTAATGGCCTAGTACATTTGTAGTCGATGAGTTGAGTAAATTATTATGGAGATAATAATTCACTAAGCCAGAAGGAGTTCCGATGGAAATGACTCATAGTTAGCTCAATATTGAGTCTAGAGGGTCACATACATATTGTATGTTTTGCAACGAATAGAGATTCAGATATAAGATATCCGTTGGAGTCCCTATCTTATTGGATATCCAATAAGTCCATGAATTATTGGATCTTATAGATGAGATATAATAAGAGCCAATGAGAGATTATTGCGTAGAGACTCAATAATCTAAGAGATATAATCTAAGAGGCTTTCGTAGTTAGTTGAATAGAGATCCAATATCCAATAGGGCAGGATCCATTAAGGTTAAGTTGACACGAGCCTCTATAAATAGGAGGGAACCAAAGGGTCATAGGTCAGGCATTCTTTGCTGCTATCTCATATTCTCCTCTCCCCTTCTCCTCCTCAGCGAGTAGGTATGAAGATTTAGGTAGCAATTCGAGGAGCATCTTCGCAGCCTCTACCGTGTGGATTATTACTAGAGATGATGACAATTGACCTCCATCATCTCCAACAGATCTGTAGGATTTTAGGGATATACGATTTCCCTAGGTAATACAACTATCTCACGTGGTTTTTAATTTTGTGAGTTTTTTACGCACTAATCTTCATACGACGATGAAACTTTTTTGTGAAAATCTGAGATTTTTATTTTTGTTTTTCCGCTGCGCATGTGATGTGATGTCACCCCAAATTTTCCTTCAATGGTATCAAATCCAAGTTGTTCATACGTAAGATTAGTTTTGAACTATGTGTGTTATGTTTTAGAAAGACTTTTGACATCAAATTTATTAACTCAAAAAGTGAGAAAGGGCAACAACTGTTGTTGCCATCTGCGTGCAGGCACTTGCGGTTGGCGCCCGCAGGCAAGCAGGATAGCGCTCGCTCGTAAAGGGGGCGTCGCTGGCCAGCGAGCCACCTACGGGGGGCAAGGCTTGCTCGTGGCGGTCGCCCACAATGGCGCCCATAGGGGCGACACCCCGATCCCCCACAGAGGCAATCGCCGATAGGGTGGCGAAGGCTATAACGCAACAAAATGGAAGGGCATTAGGGTTTTTTGGGCAAAAAAATAATTTTACCCTTGTGAATTTCAAAAATATCATAGTTTGTCCTTTCTATCCAAATTACCTAAATACCCTTCATAATTCAAAATTTTCTTATATGTACCAAATTTTAAAAAAATATTAATTAATTAAAAGATTTAATTAACTATTATTATTTATCTAGTAGTTCTATATAATGATATGTATATGTGATGTATGATATGGATAGATGATCATAGACCTTGTGATATGGTGTATGTGTGTGATATGATGATTATTATTATTATTATTGAGGCATGCAAGTCTCTATTTTTTTGTTTATTATTGGGCCTACGTGCCCATAATTATATTGTAATTACACGAGGAGGCGCAGCGGGAGCATGGAGATGATAGCAAGACTCACGAGGTTGAGATGGACGATCGCGACACATGGAGATGTGCCGAGATGTCGACGGAGCTGACGATGATGAGATGGATGATCATAGGGCATGGAGATGCACCAATGCACAATTGATCGTAGTGGCCACCGCCCTCGAGGAGCGTCTTCCCAACCCCTATCGTGTTAATCACCGCTAAAGAAAATGTCAGTTGACATCTTTCATCCTCTCCCATAGATCTTGAGGATTTCGGGGATATATGATCTCCCTAGGTAACATAACTATCTCACACATAGTTTTTAGTTTCGTGAGTTTTTGCAGACCAATCTTCGTACGTCGATGAAATCTTTTTATGAAAATCTAAGAATTTTGTTTTTGTTCTTCTACTATGCATATGATGTAGCCCCTAGATTTCCCTACGAGAAGAAGTATGGAGCTTGTAGAAACTAAGAGTCAATTATTTAAGAATTTTTGGAAGTGTTGCATTTGCCAAGATGCTAGAAGAAAGGAGACCAAACTAGAGAATAAAAGTCAGAAATGTATTTTGCTAGCTTATGTAGAGAATTCCAATGGCTATAAACTCTACAATCCTATCACAAATAAAGTTATGATGCCAAGATATGTTAAGTTTGATAAACAACGGATTTGGAATTGGAAAAGTGATGAGTAGCATAAGAAAGCTATAGTTTCGAAAGATGATGATATAATACAAGCAACACCAAAGTGGTTTTGCCGGAATCATCACATAGATTAACTAGATCACATGATTCAGGAAGTTCGATTATAAGAAGGATAAGACTGATTCAAGAGCTATATGATGTGCCTCGAATGATTGATACTAACAATGATGAACTTTCTTTATTTTATCTTTTTGTAAGATATGATCCATTAACATTCGAAGAAGCTTGTAGAGAAGAAAAATGATGACAAGCTATGAATGAGGAGATTCATACTATTAACAAAAATGATATATGTGAGCTTATTACACTTCCAAAAGACCACCAAGCTATCGGTGTTAAGTGAATCTTTAAAATAAAAAGAAATGCAAAAGGGGAGGTGGAGAAATACAAGACCCGATTGGTTGCAAAGGGATGCAGATAACAATATGGGATCGACTATAAAGAAGTATTTGCACTAGTTGCTCGATTGAAGACACTAAGATTGCTTATCTCCCTAGCAACTCATATGAAATAAAAAATTTTACAAATAGATGTTAAATCAATATTTCTTAATGAAGTTCTTGAAAAAGAGATATATATTCAACAATCCCCTGATTTTATTATTCATGAACAATAAGACAAAGTATACAAGTTAAAGAGAGCTCTTTATGGGCTTAAACAAGCCCAACGAGTATAAAATTGTCGGATAGATGTTTATTTTATTCAAAATAATTTTTTTAAATGTCCACATGAATATACTCTATATACAAAATATAACTCTGATGGAGATATCTTGTTTGTATGCTTGCATGTAAATGATTTAATATTTACAGATAATAATAGCTCTATAATTAAAGATTTTAAGTATTCTATGAAGAAAGAATTTGAGATGATCGACTTGGGCCTAATGACTTATTTTCTCGGTATCGAAGTTATACAAGACAATAGAGGAATTTTTATCTCATAAGAAAATTATGCAAAGGAGGTTCCAAAGAAGTTTTCCATGAAAGATTGTCACCCTACATATATACCTATTGAATATAGCATCAAGTTGACAAAGGAATGTAAAGGTAAATACATTAATCCAACTTATTATAAAAATCTAGTTAGATGTTTAAGATATTTGACATGCACTCGACCTAATATACTATTTGGAGTTGATTTAATAAGTAGATATATGGAAGCTCCTAAGACATCTCATTTAAATTTTGCTAAAAAAAATTTACGATATATTAAAAGAACAATTGAGTATGGAATATTCTATTCGTCGTCTAAAAGGTTGGAGCTCATTGGATATAGTAACAGTGATTGGGCCGGAAGCTATGATGATTGGAAAAGAACAATTAGATTTGTATTTTATTTTGGTAAAGCTACATTCACTTGGTCTTTAAAAAAGCAATAGTTCGTTGCTCTATCAAGTTGTGAAGCAGAATATATAGCAGTATCCTCTTATGTTTGTCATGCAATTTAGCTAAGAAGATTATTCCAAGAACTTCATATGTCATAGGAGAAGTCAACCAAAATTTATGTTGATAACAAATCAGCTATTGCCTTAGCTAAGAATCCAATTTACCATAAAAGATCGAAGCATATCGACACAAGATTTCATTTTATAGGAGATCATATAAAAAATAAAGAAGTAAAGCTATATCATGTCAAGATAAGTGAACAAGTGGTCGATATACTTACAAAACCTCTCAAATTTAAAATATTTCAACAGCTTCGAAAGAAACTTGACATGTTAGAAGAAACAAGTTTAAGGGAGAGAGTATTGAAATTAAACTTGTTCAAGTATCATAAAGAGATTAATTTCATCAAAAGAAATATTTATTACATCAAGAGATAGATTCATTATATTAAAAGTAAAAATAGATTAAATGTTTATGGAAGGAGAAGGTAAATTGATTATTGATTCTTAAAGGATTTGAGAATAATTTATTTTGAATATAATTAATGTAATATATCTTTGGGGACTATACAAACTCTATATGTTGGGTCATAAAATATATAAAGTTTTAAAGTTGTTAAGTGTTGGAAGAGAAATATAGAAGATTTAATTTTATTCTTAAATAATTAATTGAGAGAATCGAACAAACCTAAGAGCTTCCCAAATGATTTAATTTTATCCTTAAATATATGTTGGGTCACGTAATTCTTACAACTAACATGCCTGACTATTCTACCACCATTGGTATCAGTGTGAGAGTTTTTGTGCCATGCCATGGGTGATGGGACAAGTAACACTAGGAATTAAAGAACATGCTGTTCTAGTTATCGACTGTGCCGTGAATTAGATGTCCATGGTGTCAGGAAAAAGAATGGTAGAAAAAGAGCCCCAAGTCAGCGTCGGAGTGATTCCATGACACTGCTGAATTGGTCATTCTGATCCACAAATCTCTCTTTGATGTTTGTCCTCCACAGTCATGTTGAAAACTCTGCAACACCAAAAGGAAGCTTCGTGGGAATAAACATCCACCGAAAATGACGACTCAAAGAAAGAAAGGTAAGCTAATGGTTCCTCCAACAATTTGGGAATTGATTCCTGTCATCGGTGCTGACGTCGAAAATAAACAAGTTCCATCAAACACATCAACACGAACAACAAATATGTTTCTTTAATATTTCTCATGTTGCTTTTCTTGAGAGAAAGGACAAAATTAGACTTCCATCTCAGTGAGATGATCAAAACCAACCTCATCAAAGCAATGGTCTTAATGTCCTACGAGGATCTGACCTTGAGCTTTCACCAAACTCTCATGACCCTGCAGCATTGCCGTACGCTACATTCTTATGTTCTTTCGGTGTGCATGACCAAAGAAGAAGAGATGTCAAACTTGCCCTGCAGATTGCCATACGCTACGTTCTTATGTTCTTTCAGTGTGCACGACCAAAGAAGAAGAGATGTCAAACTTGCCACTTGATAATCTTGCAGCCTGCAGTCACAGAATGAGGCTTTCATTATTCCTTCACCGAAGCTCCTTGGAAACATCATGTGAGGCATTCAGTAGGAATTCTTGCATGTGGTCGATGACCAAAATCTCAAGAAAACAAAAAAAAAAAGTTGATTACTCTGTTTATGGCCAAAAACACATTGGCCTAATGATGATTTAGCTTCATCAAAAGAAATAAGCAGACCTTTTTCTGTATGTATATGGGAGATGAAAGTTAGCAACATGCAATTAGTTTGATAGAGCCATCATCTTAATTAAGTGAACACAAAGAGAAGACATCGCATGTAATTGTCAAGAAAAATAAGAAGCAAGATTGCTTTTATCATGACCTTAACCAGCTTTGACCATGACCAGCATGTGATCAATGTGATGGCAGGCATTGCTGGATTGCTTTCCAGTATCCATAACGCTCGAACATCTTATTTAAGAAGAGTACCAAAATTAAGATTGCCATGGCAAAGACACAGATTATGGCATCATTCTCTCCATAACACAGATTATGGCATCATTCTACTCCTAACATGAATCCTTTCGACAAAAGCAGAGGAAGAGAAGTCTTTGGACAGCCATGTTAACATAAATTTCATTATGGGATAATTCTCACTTCCTCTTCTGCCTACAAAAACAAGTTGAAGTGACAGAGATGTTTTGATACAAGATCTGAGTTAAGCTAAGGCAGGTGCTGGTGTCATGAAGTGCAACTCTGTTTTGTACAAACTTGAAACTTTACAGGATTGGGAGCTGATGAGTTGCATCAGGGGGAAGTAAGATCTCAAAATCTCTTACTATCACAAACGTAACCAAGTAAAAAGGAGGTTCTTCGTAACTTGGACAACTGAAAGAACAAAACAAGAAAGAAATTTGATGAACAGGGGAGAGATTTCCCACAGAAAAAACACAAGACAGATGCTTAACACTGAGCATGGATTGGCACAACCTCTGATGTAGTGAGAAGCTGTTCCAAGTACTCTGCTCCCAAGTCCTCTAGCTCCAACACGCTCTCCGCGCTACGAATGCTTGTCTCGCTCTGCTTTGCCTTCTTGCTCATCGACTTCCTCCTCATGGAGTGCTTCCTCTTCAGCACCACCACCGGCGACACCCCCTCCTCCTCCTGTTCCTCCCAGCATTTCATGCCGTTCAGCGACTCCCGCACCCGGTCCACCGGGAAATTGAGCACCGCCGTCGAGCCCCGCATCGAGAAGGCGGCCTGGTCGTACGCCAGCGCCGCGGCCTCCGCGCTGTCGAACGTTCCCAGCCACACCCGTATGCCGTGCCGCGTCGAGTCCCGGATCTCCGCCGCGAACTTCCCCCACGGCCGCTTTCTCACCCCCCGGTACGACTTCTCCTTGGTATCGTCCGCCACCTTGCTCCGCGAATCCACCTCTTCCTCCTTGGGCTGGGCTGGGCTGCGCTCGCAGGCCTCTAACGAGGACGACGCCTTACCGGAGGCCTCCGCGAGCATTCCGAGGAGGAGCATCTCCTCGGAGTCGTTCATGTCGAACGGGACAGGAACGTCCGGGTAGAACAGCCCGACGCCGGTCCAGGGGAAGGGGTCGCCGGAGCCAGTGGAAGATTCCGGCGAGTGTAGCGACTGGAAGAGAGAGTAGTCCATTGGGGGGAGAAAGGAAGGGGTGAGGAGAGAGAGAAATCAGGGTGTCTCCCACCTCCTTGTTCGTGCTCGAGCTTGTCCAGTCGACAGGATCTAAGCCCGCTCCTTCTTATACTCGAACGAGAGAGGGGGAATCGATGGCTAGATTGACTGGGGCCACCTGGGAGTTGCGGGTGACGGGAAAAGGTTCGTGCCGGGCCAAAGGAGCACGTGGGCCAGCCACGCACGGCGGCAGAGGTCGGGTGAAGTATCCGTGAGACGAGCACGGTGACATCAGTGGTGGCCACTTCGTGGCTCCATGTCCCGTGTTGAAGCCATCGCTGCTGGTGGCAGTTTTTGGTGGGAGATCTCTTGTGCCGTCCTCTTGTATTTGCAGCCACCACACACACACACGCTCTCTCTCTCTCTCTCTCTCTCTCTCTCTCTCTCTCGCGCGCGCGCGCAGAGCTGGGTTAGAGTGCTGCATTGGTGACCTGTGCAAACTATAGTGTGAAAGTGAAAGAGCTGAGGAAGGCAAGGCATGGCTTCTATCATCAAGGAGAATTAATCAAAAGCATTTTTGTTTGAGTTAATGGGATTTCACCCCTTGCAAGTATCAATCCATGAAGGTGGGCTACAACTTCTTCCTACCTGTGAATGCAATAACCCCCATAGTCTTCATGGCATCGGGATCCTGGTTTCTCAGGCTCTGTGCTGCTGTGGACAAGTGTCCATCGGCAGTACTTTTAGATTGGTGGAATAGAAACGAGGTTCTTGCAATGTGCATGAGATGATGCGTTGGCAGAAGAAGTCCACATACAGATCCCCTTGAATTAGCAGGCAGTAAGAGTGGAAATATTCCCCATTATAAAGACTGCTGCCCCTGTTATCCTGTGGCATTCTTGACCTCCCTTTGCTTTATGCTTATTTACCTGACAGCAATAGATTACATAAGTCAGGATGAAATATTAAGTCTGGCCAAGTAGCCTGTCATGAAGCCATAAAATATTTTGTTGAATCTATTAGTGGTGTGAGGAAGAACACAGCTTCATTTCAAATGGCCAAGTAACATGGATCATGAGGCCATAAAACTCCTGGTTGATGTCCTTAACATTTTTTCGGTCAAGTGAGTGGCTGAATCAAGTGGCGTTTGAAGATGTCAGATTGATCTCATCTTGATTTGAGTACAATAAATGATGAAAACCAAAAACAGAAGGTGAAGTACATAGCGGCATCACAAGACCTCCATGGTTTACCGCCTTGCAGTCTCTAATCAGAATGCCCACTGAGCTGATCGTAGGGAAGAGACTTGTGTGTTAGGGACTCTTCAAACAAGCTTGGTGTTTGGGGACCCCAATCCTCAGACTACAATCCCAGTTCAATGAATCGAAGTTTGTAGGCTCATCATTGTACACCTCTAGCTTAAAAGACACCTACCATACTGGGAACAACATCTGATCATGCCAGGGAGCTGCGTTGGCTCCTCAAAGATCATGGCAAATAAGCCAACGAGGTATCGTAGATGAGGTGAACCATCCACAGATCTATGATGTCTCTTTTCTCAGCTGGTGGTGCTTTGAACACAATGGTTCAGTGTTAGGCAGCATGCATCCCCCTGCTTTGATGTGCACCAGATGCAGAGAACAAGGACATGCTTCCATGCCCCCCTCATCGTCTATGGCCCACTGGCCTTCTAATCCTTTCGATGGCGAAGGTGATGTCACAAGGATTTCACATTAGTAAGGAGGGAATTGAAAGCGTTCGAGTCAACGCATACAAGGAGACTGCTGCTAGGGTTCATAGTGTCTCTCGTCTTGTAGCAAGCCGTACCTCATCAAGATGATGTAAAGAAGTGGCCTACAAGTTGCAGGAAAGATCATCTTTTCGTCTTCCTCTTGAAATGTATGCTGAATCATCGGTTCAACGACGAATTCTTCCATCGAAGAAGGTTTCGCTGATAATGAGGAAGCATTAATAGGCTTCACGATTTGAACTGCAAAGCCTAACTCGAATTCAGGAATCAGAGTCATACAGCTCGAGAAGCAAAGTTCCTTCCACCTCAGAACAAACGGGTGAAGAAGGGAAACATAAATTCTTCATCGGTCATGAGTGGCTGATGGATGAACAGCTTTAATTCCCGTAAATAAATAATTGTAAGTTCACACTTATCAGGTTCATAACACACTGAGCTTTGGTGAAGCATGCAATGATGAGCTAGCAGTCAAAGTTGTTCTAGGTTCATTTCCTCACAAGGGATTCCCCAGCAGCCATTAGAATGGCCACCTTCGATGAAGGTGGATGGATGCGACCTACATATTCCACACAACCATTCCGATAGAACGAAGCTGCAAACTTGATATTATGAGGCACCATAAATCTTTAATATAGATTTGACACGAGTCACGAAAACAACCTCCATCAAAGATTCTCGTGTAACATCGATGCACTACGCTAGCTCCTGTTCCTTGCTCTCTGAGGTTACAGCCTAAATAGAAGTCAATGTTATGCGCTTCTCCACCAAGCAATGGATTTGTCTTCTCTGACAATCTATCAGTTGATAGGATCAAAACCATGGATGAATCATTTATATTGTGACAACCCTCTGTAAGATAATATATGTACTTGCATGTCACTCGTCGAAATGTTCTCTTTTAGACTAAATCATCAACTTGAAACATTGATTCAAGTTCAGTGCATCTGCCCAATCCTGGTGACATCACAAGTTCCCCAGTGTGACCTGTAAGGCGTCATCCTCAACACTACCAGACGAAATGGGTGCATAAAACTATTGAAGCGCAGCATCAAACTGCAGGAATGGATGCTTCCAGGGTAAGAGGCACGCGAGAAGGCCACGGAGTCGGAGTCGCCAGGAACGTGAGACATGTGAGAGAGGAGGAGGAAATGGATAGAGGAAACGTGCAGTTTGGTTGAGTTGCTTATGGTCTACTTTCGTTCCTTATCTTGCATGTCCACCTGCCATGGGAAGGTGCATGAATCTGAGAGACTTTTTGTGCTTGTTTATGCCCTTGGAGTTTTACAGGGACGACGAAGTGGAAGCTGTGCACGCCCAGGCGAGTGTGCGGAATTCTTTATGATTATTGAAGCATGCAGCTTTGATTGGCAAGCTTTTTGATGGGGCATAGTGTTGGAACCTCTGACTCTTCCTTGCAGATTTATCGGCTCTCCTTGTTCTTGTTGAGGATACTAAAATAACACCGTCGTATGTGCTGCTGATGGGCTGAATTGGAGATGGAGTTGGCTTTCAAATGGACTCTGTCTTTCTTTTTCTAGACTTGGGCCCTTTTGTGGCTATGCAACAACCCAAGATTGAGCTTGATTTTTATTTGTTTAGGTAATTAAATTTCTCAGATTTGGTATAAACTTTGGTCTTTCTATAGTGATTTCATTATAATATTACAAGATTAATCATCGGTCCAAAATACTCATCTACTTCTTATAAATCCATTCGATACGATCCCTACTCAGGATGGTATTATAGTGAATATTCTTGTAAAATTAAAAAAATATTTATACATATATTTCTGAGTAATTTAAATTATTATGTAAAATATTATAATTCTGAGTAATAGAGATTTAATTGATTCACTTCATAAGTTTGAATTATTGGTGTAAAATATTTAAATATAAATTAATTATTGTCTTTGATGTGAGGCTAAACCAATGTATCACCACATTCAACATCATCAACATCGTTTGTTGTTGACGTCACATGGATAGTTGCGTTGACTAATAAAGCATTTTATTGACTATGCTTGTGATATATCCCGAGTTATACTCTAAATGTAACGATGACAATAATTTGCTCGTCGATCACATATTATTCGTGTTGGTCGAACCCTACAGAAAACGTAGCACGAGTTCACGTGATCCGTTCTCAGGACAAACACGAACTCTTTTGTCATTTGACCGAGCTTTTCCTGTACCTGTGAGGGGTGTGGGAGGTAGACGAGACGCTCCTCACCCTTGCTGTCACTCGACCTCTACCAACAGCAAAGCAGGTTGTGATCCCCGAAATCCATCTCGAAGAGCAAACAAAAGCCAAACATGATGAGACCATGATGGAAAAGGGATCTCGTCGACTATGACCCTTGCGAATCTCACGCTCTCACCAGGTGTTCGACGGAGAGTCGCAGAAACAACCAAGAACAATTCTCTTTATGTAGGGAGGGGGATTTCCTCATGAGGTCCTCTCCTGTTATTGATGGAGGCCGGTTGCTTCGAAGGACGTACGCCTCGACACAGAAACCAGGGTCTACTATCGGGTCTACTACGCGTTTCGACACAGAAACTATGGCTTCCTCGTCTTCTGCGCCTCGGGGCTAAAAGCTTCGACAGAAGCTGTCGATGACTGCTGGTGTCAGCTGATGTGCTGCAAGCTTTGCGAACCCCTCTCGCTCCTTGCTCGATGTATTGTCGCCATTGTGAAGCTAAACCATCACTCTTGCTTCTCTGCCTGCAGCCCTTTCCCATCCATGTCTTCCCATGTATTACCAACTTGTCTTTTCCTCTCAGTAGACCTTGGTTGACCCACCTTGATTCTTGATCCTTTTCTCTCTCTCTCTCTCTCTCCTCTGAGTTGGCCGCCTTATCTATCTTGAGAACACGCGCAGTGCAGTCGGCTCCATTTCTTCATTCTTCGTCTCAAGACCTCTTCCAAGCGTATCTCGCTTGTATCTATCGCTGCTCTCGTCTTCGGCTCTCTTGTGACAGTCACCTGTAATGGATGCAACTGTTGAGCATCTCGAGCAACCTCCACCACCTCCACACTCCTCCTCTACCTTTATAACCAGCTTCCCGATCTTGGCCACCACCATCTTTGGCATGCTCACCACGGCCATCCTCCTCGTGAGCTACTACGTCTTCGTCATCAAGTGCAGCCCCAGCTGGCGCCGCTCCGACATCCTCCGCCGCGTTTTCTCCTCTACCCATTTCCGCCGCCATCGCCACCTCTACGTACCTCCCGTCGACCACGCCTTTAATGCTGGATTCCGTGGCCTCGATCCTTCTGTCATCCGCTCGATTCCTGTGGTCAAATTCACGAAAGCCAGAGACGACGACGATGACACCGACCAGAGAATGTCCTTCCGAGATTGCGCGGTCTGCTTGAATGAGTTCCGAGAGGAGGAAAGGCTCAAGCTGCTTCCCAACTGCTCTCATGCCTTCCACATCGACTGCATTGATACCTGGCTCCAGTTCAACGCGAAATGCCCGCTCTGCCGGTCGGATATCGCGAGTTCTCCCACCGGCTTGGCCATGGATCGCATCATAGTTCTCGCTCCTCGGAGTGAGCAGAGTGGAGGCACGGTGATCGAGGTCGGCGATGAAGTTGGTGGCGGCCAGAGCTCGAGCGAGGAGGGTACTGATCCCTCGCCGAGGAAGAATTGGTGGAAGTATCACAAAGTGGGGAGCATGGGGGACGAATGCATTGATGTCAGGTCGAAGGATGAGCAGTTCTGCGTGCAGCCTATACGGAGGTCACTCTCCATGGACTCGTCTACTGATAGGCAGCTTTACCTTTCAGTCCAGGAGATCCTGAGACGAAAGCAACACTGCTGTTTTGAAGGAGGCAATGACGAAGGAAGCAGTAGCGACGTTTGGGGTGGAGACGGTGGCGAGACCGGACGATTTCGGCGGTCGTTCTTCTCGTTTGGCCGGAGCTCGAGGAGCTCCGTCCTTCCACTACAGCGTCATGCGTGATGCATGAGAACTTAGCCGCTGCACCGCTGACAACGTCTCTGATCTCCTGCTTTGTAATGTGTTCTTGAAGCTTGAAAGAGAGAGTCTAGAGTAGACTCTCATGCAAACGTAGGTGTTAGAGAAGCTCAAGAGAAATGTAGTGCTGCTTGCAGTGGGCATGATTAAGGCTATTAAAAGTTCCTTAAACTTCTTTTATCTTGCGAATCGGAGCTTGTAAACCTGCATGAGACAAGTGTCAGCACATGAAGACAAAATCCATGCAATTGCCATGTCAAGGAAGGGAACTTTCTTCAAATAAAAGTGAAGGGGTTGCAGAGGAACAGTCTTCACCCACTCAAATTTATGGGCTTGTCAAACAAGTAGAAAGTAGGCAAGAAATCTACTTACTGTGACTTCACAACATACTTCCATGATTCTTACTATTTTCTTACACTCGCAATAGATCTACACAGGATTTGAATCATTGAATCCTTGTGATCTCTAACCATATAAATCATTGAATCCTTGCAACAGGAAAAGAATTTTGGAAGGTTGATCAGATGTATGTTTTCCTCTTTCTATTTTCCTCCCACTGTTCTCCACCATACAGAGACCATCCTTCCCTTTGATCAGAACAGCTCTTCTTTTGTATGCCATGAGCAGCCTCCCCCACATGTGCACATCACAGGGAACTGTGCCTACCTATGTGTTGTCTATTATAATTACCTCAACACTGGGCGCATGCATGTGCCTCTGTTGATGTACTGGGAGTTGTCATGAATGCACTCATGACAGCCTAAAGATGCAAACTAACAGTGGAAGGTGTCCATGGTGCTTGGCCCCCCATCACTTGGGGAAAGCTCCTTTGTGGTTCCCCCATCTGCTGTGGAACTGCCACTGTAATCCAAGGAAAGCTATGGCATGCCACTAATGTTGTATGGTGCTGAATTGTGATGAGAGAGAGAGAGAGAGAGAGAGAGAGAGAGAGAGAGAGAGAGAGAGAGAGAGAGAGATTAGGTTTGTGCACTCAGTAGGATATGCTTGTTGCCATGGTGGTAAACATTCATTGGGACCAGAAAAGGTGAGGTAATGGAGAAATAACTGTACCTCACAATTCATGTTGCAGAGTAATTGAGAGGAATGGTTTGCGGACACCACAAGGACCAAACGCATACAGAGGAGATGGATAGCTAGATTGACAGACGGATAGATATAGATAGAGAGAGGCTGGTCCTCCACTAAGAACTCAGTGGATGCATCACAAAGGATCGATGATGTTTCATGAGAAGGGAAAACTTACTGAGACTTGAGAAGATTGATCTGAGCCTACCCAATTGAAGTAAAATGATGAGATAAAACAAATATATGGTAGTGGTAAATCTCAACAAGGACAAAACACTTGAAGATGTCCCTCTTCTTTGGTTTATACCTAATGATAATCTATTCTTCATTCAACTTGATTCATCTTGCAGAATTTTCTTGTTAGTCCTCATAATCAAGACAACTGTATGAGACTAAACAATGAACAGGAGATACTTGGGTTAAGGAATTGATGATGAGGTAAGGGAATGGTGCAAGAAGCCAATTGTTTCAGGTAAGGAGACTTGCTTTGGACAGTGGAAAGCAACATGGTAAGGCCAACTACAGGAAAACAAGCTGTGGGTTGATAGTTGTCACACAAAGATTACATTTGCATTGGTCATTGGAAATTGCATAGAGAAGTACACTGCAAAAGGCACTCTCTGGGGAACACCAGCATCAACAGCAAGGACCTGCGGGCAAATGACACTGTTCAAACTTATGGGAGAGTCTGAGGCATACGACTACAATCTCAGTGCATTCACTCCCAAGGCATATGACAGAGGAGGCAGCTCATCCCTGAAAACTCACCTGCATGTTGCTGTTTCCATGAAGTCATTAACAGTTCTACACTTAACCCCTGCCCATCTCTCTCTTCATTCAAAAACCTTGGTATATGATGTGCTCCATTGTTTAGTTTCTCTATCTACTAAATCCATCTCCCATTAGAAAAGTCCATGAAGTCATCAACAGTTCCATCTCTCTCTTCGTCATATATGTATAATCAACAAGAAGCTCACGTATAGCCCATCGCTTAGTGTCTCCATCTCTCTTTAGAGGAGCAAATGAAGTCATGAGCAGTTCCAGACACAACCAGTGCCTCTCTCTCTCATCATCAAGGAACTCAATATATGACATGTACGTATCGTCAGCAAGAAGCTCATGTGTTAACTCTTTGCACGAAGGATCTATATAGTCTCTTATCAGTGGATATATGTGGGCTAGCAAGATGGGTAAAGCCCAATATAAAAGAATTTTTTTTTTTTTGAATAATGGTAAATGAGGAAGATGAGATTTGATTTTAGGACTTTACACATATTGAGAAGAAACAAGAGAGAAAGAGAGAGTTGCCACACCCTATAAGATTTCCATTTCAACCGGATTCATAAATAATTGCCATTCAAATGTGAAGGTGTTGTTGGTGAATTTTATTTCCATCATTTCCATGTAACTACATACAAAAAATATGATTGAACAATTCTTCACCTAATATCACAAGCAATAATTTCGACCCCCACAACAGTAGCAAAAAAAAAATAAATCATATCATCCTTATCTTTTTGAAACAAAGTTATTTAAGAAAAGTGGCTGAAGGACATTTTTATTTTTTTAGAATATAGCAGATATAAATTTTATCTTATCTAATGGCTTGAGTAATTAGATGAATTCATAGTTGTTGAAAATTTAATATCATCTGAGAATAAGAGATTCAAAAGTTTTGGTTTTGCTAATATGTAATTATCTTTAATTTGCCAATTAATTTAGCTATAAAGACTTTTATTGTCGACAGTAAGATTATGAGTTTAAAACTTTCTGATAATTTTGTCTTCATCAAATTTGATGATCATTATCAAATTTCACCACAACCAAAATTTACTTATTTTTTTATTATATTTGTAATGCCGTCAATCTAATCTACCGAAAAGTGGAAGACGATATCATACTACAATATTATAGGTTTCTTTATAAAAATAAAATAAAATGTCAAAAACCTAAAAAAATAACTCCCATAGTATAATTATTACATAATTTAAGATATATATTATATATTCTAAATTATAACCCATTCAAGTTCAAGATATTTATAATTATTAAATAAACTGATTATATAATTCGAGTCATCTACCATGCATTTGCGATGTATAACTCTAAAAAAATTAAGAGATAATCGTACGAACAAATCACGACTCAATAAGAATCACATCTAAACAAAATTTATTATAAATAAATATTTTTTAAAAAATAAAAAATTTTAAGATATATTTATAAAATATTTATAAATATCAGATATTTTCTTTATGCTCATATAATTTATAAAGTTTAAACTTTATATATATTTTTTTATAAATCATAACTTAACATAAAATATTTAAATATCAACAAGATTTCGACAAGGCATATCCAAGCCACGTCAGGATGTGTAGGGAGACCGATTTGTATGCAGAAGAGGGGGAGAGAGGAAGAAAGGGAGAGAAGCGAAGCCAAAACACGACACCGACTCGTGCGCGCACGCAGCGGAAGCGAGATGAAGGTGATGGTCGCCGTCAAGCGGGTGGTCGATTACGCTGTTAAGATCCGGGTGAAGCCCGACAAGGTACGATGTCCCTTCGCGACCACCACCCTCCATCGCTCAACCTAGGGTTCTGACGGGGGCCGCCGCCTTTCCCAGAGCGGGGTCGAGACGAGCAACGTGAAGATGTCGATGAACCCCTTCTGCGAGATCGCCCTCGAGGAGGCCCTCCGCATCCGGGAGGCCGGCGCCGCCGCCGAGGTCGTCGCCGTCTCCGTCGGCCCCGCCCAGTGTGTCGACACCCTTCGCACCGCCCTCGCCATGGGCGCCGACCGTGCCGTCCACGTCGACGCCGGTGCGGCGCCGGTTCTCCCCCTCTCCGTGGCTAAGATTTTGAAGGCACTCGTCCAGGTGGAGCAGCCTGGGCTCTTGATCCTCGGCAAGCAGGTATCGGAATTGGATCCAAGCTTGTGTTGTTTATCTTGAATCAAACCAATGTTGGGTTCTTGACTCGTGGGGCCGGTCCAATTTCAATCTTCGTTCCTATAATTAAAGATTAGAGAAGTTGAGTACTGTGTCCTTTCACTGCTTTGATTGCCTTATGAATTAGTGATTGTGGTATTAGAATTGCTATCTGTTTCAGGGCTAATATTCTGGTGAGAAAAATAACATCTTTCGTCTGCTTTTGATGTTAAGTCTTGGATATTAGGAAATGGATTACTGTCTTTGTCACACTGTTTAGGTTGCCTTATGAACCAAAGATGAGACTTTGAGTGTTCTTGTTAGTGATCGCTGTATTACGGTTGTTAATTATATTGGGGATAATATTATGATGATAAAATGACACCAAGTTGTTGAGAGTGGCTTTGGGTGTTAATGTTATTTATATGTTAGTTAGTCATGAACTCTTAGCGGTTGGTATTTGATTGTTTTTCTCAAGTATTGCACATCACTTGACATGGCTAAAAGCATGGTTTTGGATGTATGTCTGGTGCCAATATCTGTTATCGATTTGGACTGGTATGGTGCTGGTATACCAAGCAAATTTGCCAACCTGTATCTTTAGTATCACTAAAAAATAGTTGAAAAATGAATACTGAGTGGTACCAAACTTAGTATATGTCTTGATTAAACTGGTAAATACTGAGTAGCACATACATATTTTAATGGTACATACAACCATGGTAAAAAGTATAGTTCCTTGAGGTAGTACTTGTCAATCCCCCCAATGATTGTTGAGAAACAATAATTAGATGCCCATCATATAAATTTCAGCTTTATAAGACAACTTATGTAATCCAATTGAGTATATTTTATCAGTTAGAAATTAATACCATTTGATTAAACATAGAGTTCTGATTTTAGACTTTTGCAATTTTTTGGTGATCTATTAGGATTTTGGTTTAATTGAGGATATTGAGAACTGAAACCTTAAATTCTACAATTAACGAACATAGATTTTCTCGTGAACATGAGAAGGTTCTAGGTTGGCAGAATATAGTAAAGGATGATCATTATGCTTATCCCAATTATCAGAATAGCTTCTAGTTTGTCCATTAATTTTACAAGTCTTGTTTGATATTTAATGTCCTCCCTCTATTGATTCTTTGTTCTGTAAGAGAACAATCATTCTATTGCTTCATGTTAGCATGACATGCACAAGCCTCATTCTTGTTTGGCTAGTCAGTGCCACCTAATATCATGATTTTTCTTGTTACTTGTAGAATTATTGCTCAGTACACTTATTCTAGTGCTATATTATCCAGGCATTGCATGTATTTTTGAAATCTTTTAAACTAATTAAAATTGTATTGTTTAGTTAAATCATTTATTGTTATTACATATTTGTGCAAAAAGTTTTAAGATGGATTTTTTCATCCTTGATCTAGCTAGTTGTGAAATGACTTACTCTCTTTTGATAAGAGTTGTACTCTCTTGATTCATGTCTGAATGTTGACCTTGTAATTACATGTATCAGGCAATTGATGATGACTGCAACCAAACAGGACAAATGATAGCTGGACTACTTAGATGGCCACAAGGAACTTTTGCTTCAAAGGTCAGGCATTATAACCCAGATATATACAAAGTGGTACTCTTCTGAGGTCTCAACTTATAACCATATTGTGTGATAATCGATATCCAGTTGATCTTCGACATGCATATATGAACAGAAATCCTTAGCAGATACAGTAGTCTTTGGGTAAAAAAAAAAAATCCACTTGATGTATGTCTCAGTTATGAAACACAAGTTTGTAAAAAGCCTGAAAGAAGTTTGAAGACTGTTCCAGGGCCTTGAGCTATATGGAACTTTGATGATTACTTGATCCTAAGAACTATATGGAACAATGAGATTAAGCTATAAAGTGGTTATACACATTAATACACTGTCATACAATCATATAGATATTGAATACTTGGCATGTCCTTTCACAGTTTCTTAAAGGTTTCTTCTTTTTTAATGAATAGAAGAGATAGAATGCACCAGCTAATATTTCCAATGAGCATAAGTTGAAGTTCTTAATACATGTACAAACAGAGGAAGATCATTTGAACTCCACCACCCTCCAATTAAAATAATGGAACCAAAGCATGAGTCCTTGTGAAAGAAAACTGAAGGAAATGATTATTACTGAAATTTTAACATGAAGTAAAAAAGAACACTAATCATAGATCGGATGTTTTACCTTTTGATTAACCCACTGTTACTTGTGCTCCTTTTAGCTGCTCCTTTAGCACTTTAAGGCAAATACATGTTTGATTATGTTTCTCAGCTTTGAAAAGCATGAATGGTCGTATAGAATTTGAGGATGTTGAGGTGGATCTATGCATATTTCTGTTGAAGCTAAGAAAGTCAGGATGCAAAAGGCAGGGGAACAACTATATGAAATTCAAGTGTTTCATCTTTACATGTTTAGTTGTGATAATTATTTAGGCTGTATTGGTCCCCTTGTGCTAACAACATCTCTGCTTTGGAGACTGGTTTTTAAATTTAATCCAGGGATTATAAAAAGGAGTGGTGCTAAGTAAGTCTTGTAATTGGAGAAGAAAATCATGTAATGGAAGCAGTTTTAGAAGTAGGAATATTGACGTGACACACCGCTAAAGTTTGAGACTTGTTTCCATTGAAGTTCACTTTCTCTGAACTTTAGGAATGGTTTTGTTTTGGACTTTTCATTACAATTGTTCTGCCAGTTGACATGTCATTATGGATCAAGCATTATTCTTTTATAGAACATGGGTTAAGAAGTTTTGAGTCATAAAAATGTTTATGTTGCTTATATTATATTGAAATAAAGTTCTTAATGAATAGTAATCTTTTGTAGTTTGGAAAACACATCTACGTCTCATGTTTGGGTTACTCTCCTAGGAACCTTCAACATTACCATTATAAAATTTCTGACACAAAAGGTAACCTTCAGAAGCAAAAACTGAAACAAGGAGGGTCATAAAGTTCTTTTCTGATGAGTGATGAGGCTTCCAAATTATATATGTCCAGTTACTTGAAATCGGAATTTAGAACTATCCTTCTTAAAATTATATACGGATCGCAAATTGAATTATTTTTGGTATGACATACGAGAGAATGCACCAAACTGCCTTGTTATTTATATTAATGAATCACATCCTCGGATTATATTTGAGAACCATTAAACCATACCCTGATTTATCTTTCTTTTACCCTGCACAAAATTGTACTGGAGTTATTTTTTCATAGTGCAGATGATTTTTTGTTATATTTTATTAGATAACTGTTTCCGGCATCCATTCTATTTGTGTGTCTGGCATCACTAGACCATGACCCAACTCTTGCAAAGTACCATGCTTATTCTTATTCTGTACTGGGATATTTATTTGCTTTTCCTTTCTTCTTAAGCTATTGTTTCTTTGTTTCTTGATCTGTGTTGAGGTATTATTTTTTGGAGATGATATACGTGGATAATATTTCTTTTTGCCAGAAGTTAATGTAATATTATTCAACCATCTTCATTGCTTTTAGTAGGTTGTGCTGGATAAAGAAAAACAAGTAGCAACAGTGGAAAGAGAAGTGGATGGTGGTATTGAGACTCTATCTCTAGATTTGCCAGCAGTAATCACGTAAAATCTCATCTTTCTTTTAGCTGATTTTATTTCTTGGTTATAAGTTTTTGCCTTGATTTGCAGTCACTGGCATAATTTGGTATATACTTGAATAACAAATTCAATCAAAATCGAAAAGTTGTGTTCGAATTGGAATAATTTGGAACTAACTTGGGTAACAAATTCAATCAAATTTAGACAAGTTGTGTTTGTCTCGGCCCTGAGTTATCTATTCTTGTGTTCCTCCATTCACACTATTGCTGACTAGAGAATGGAACCCACTAGCACGGCGATTGATTGTGTGATGGACCAATGTAGCTACCATTAAATCTAGAAGCAGGTCGGACAGCATAAACACTATGAATTTTATCTTGATCAAGACTTGCTTTAGTGTGTACAAAGTTTGAATTTTCTGCCTCGATGCATCACATAAACTTGCGGAGTCTATATAGCACACCGTTTAACTTTTTCTTCTTTAAAAAGATTTGTAAACATCATCTCAACTCAAAAAGGAGAAATAAGATTTAATTCTTAATCGGAACTGGTATAAGGAGGAGCTTTTGTAAACATTGTTTGACTGTTTTTAGTTTCATTTCTTTGTCCAATCAGTTGGATTTTCTTCTTGCTTGATGCGGGACATCGTATCAATTTTGCAGAACGGATCTGAGGTTAAATCAGCCAAGATATGCAACCCTTCCCAACATAATGAAAGCGAAATCGAAGGTCATTAAAAAAGTTACACCCGCAGAGCTGAATGTGGAGCTGAAGCCAGATCTGGAGGTGGTTCAAGTCACAGAACCTGCCAAAAGGAAAGCCGGTGTTATCATCTCCTCCGTGGATGAGCTCATTCACAAGTTAAAGAATGAAGCTTGTATCCTGCAAGATGTTTGATCGTTCCATCTCCAAGTGATCGGAGGTAGAAACCTCTGTCGCCCTAACTGATCTATATCAATCTTGCCTAAACCATACAAAATTCCAAGCATTTCAATGTCACCATTCTTGCATTGAGCACAGAAATTATTCCTTTTGTGATGGTTGTCATTGATGCAGTTACGAATAAGGAGAGTGTCTTCACGAACCATATCATAATTTTATTTTATTTTTCGTATATTATAACAATGTAGTTCGATTTAACTATTTAGAAACATTTCTTCGTTTTTTTTTGTTTGTTTGACGAAAATTATATGACTCCGAATTCAGGTTTGCCGAACTCATCCGACGGCCGGCCGTCCTCAAGTGGAGGTCGGCGTTGAACTGTGGGTATGCAATCTAAGATTAACGCATGGATTGCTTGAAATAATGCCACTTGGAATTAGCACGTGAGATGAGATGATGCTGGCTTTGTTCAAGTTGGATAAATGAACTCAACCCTTCCACGTAAGAAACCACGTGAGAACTGATTCGTATTTATAGTTAGTTTATCTTAGCTAAGATAGTTACCATGTTTCGTTTCATGACAATTATCATGGGATAGTTCCTACACATGGGATAGTACCATGAGATAGTTTTCATTAATTTTATAAATAAGATTATGATTCATAAAGTAAAATGTATTCACTTAAAGATATTTCGTAAATATTCTTAATTTTTATCTCTTGTTTAATATTATTTTATTTTTCTTATTTTGAAGCATTCTCTTTCAATTTACTTTTCTTGTTAGTCCATCCCCAAGCTAAGAATAATACAATATGAACAAGGCATTTTGCTTTCGATGATAATTTAACATCTTAACCCCTTCTTTTTATCTATCTACGATGTTATAAATTTTAGAGTATTAACATGAAATTTCTATTTAAGTCTTCGGATATTTAGAATTTAATAGAGAATAAATATGTTAAGATAATTTAAAGAAATAGTAAAACGATATATTGTTTAGATTTAAATAATTTCGAGAAGTGTTTAAAAGATTTTAAATTAGAAATACAGTGACATGTCCATCTGGGTTTGATTTAAGAATTTTATAAAAAAATTAAATAATTTAGACCAGCCAATTGTATATGATACACTAATTTTCGTCTTGATACTAAAAATAATGTATTGTATATTAAAAATATTTTCTCTAGACCAAATTTTTATAATAGAATCCAGACTTATTTAGAAGATCAAATGTTCAAAAATAAATTTAGATGGATACATCATGATTTGGTCGAAATGGAAGAAAAAAAAATTAAAGAAAATAGAAAAATGATATATTGTTCAAGTTTAAATAATTCAAAAAATATCTAAAGAATTTCTAAATTAGAAAAATAGTGACATATTCATCTGGTTCTAATACATAGATTTCATTAAAATTTCAAATGATTTGGACTAGTCTTGATATATGATATACTATTTTTGATTTAACCCTAAAAAAATAGTGTATCACATTTCAAGTCTAATTTTTTTGGACTAAATTTTTATCATAGATTATTCATCTATTTAGAAGCTCAGATATCAAAAAAACATTACATGGATGCAACTTATTTCAGTGAAAATAAACAAAATAGATAAAATAGAAAAATGCTTTGTTTTTTGAACGAGAAAGTATCATACATATCTATAACTCAAAACAAACTACTCTTTTATACACTAATATGCGATACAAATTGTTCATCTATATAATACAATAGATGCTCTTTTTTATATTTATAAACCTGTTCTTATTTGTACAATATTTAAAAAAAAAAACGAATTTTTTTTGTACAATTTCAGAGTTCACAAACACTTTAAGAGAGACATTGATATTTTCCATAAAATTGTGAGTCATTCAAAAGAGCTCCTACAATTTCTGATCGAAAATGCTTCATATGCTTTATGCTTTTTGTGAGAACGACACAAGAAATCCAAAAAGCAATTGCTCTATACACTCAATAAGGAATATAACAAAATTATTCTTGAAACACACAAAGATCATTAATTATATAATTGATGAATAAGAAAATGTGTATGCTATTTCAAAATGTTCGAATATGATGTCACTTACGAGGTATAGGCAGTTTGCTTTAGATAAACTATGTTTTTGTAATCCATCCCTTAGATTTGATAATTGGCACAATACTGAGATGCAACAATTTTCTTCAATGTTTGTACTTACAAAATTGGGAAACATCATCATTAAAAAAATTATTTATCGAAACGATCAAATTACATAAAATTCGCTGTTGAGTTATTGTTTTATAACTTTTTTTATTTTATTTTCAATACTAGGCTTTGAATTATAGTATTTTCAAATTTTCTTATATAGATTAATAACTAGAAGGTGTCAATGCTTAATATCTTCATTATTTAATGATAGAAAATTGTATTTAATTGACCTAACATCATGCATCTTATTGGAGGCCATGTAGCCAAAAAGAAAATCTTGAAACAATATCACTGTTATTAGTAACCTTAGAATTTCATATTGAATAAGAAAAAATAACTCGAATTCTAAATAATATCTCGAATTCATTACTAATACATAAGATTCTTCAAGAGATAAATGTGCATATGTCCTCTGAATTAGAATATTAAAATATGTATCTATTATATTATCGTCTATCATATGTCCTCTTTCCAAATTATTTCATATGATAAACTATAACATCAAATAAATAAAGTATTTTTGTCACCTTCCTTATATCTAATAAATATTTGTTAAGCTTATTATATATAATCAAACTATAAGTAAAAATTATCATGTAGATCATGACAATGCCTTCAGATTGCATATAATTATTATCGCTTCTTTCTCTCTAGAAAATTCATCTCTTGTAATAAATACTCTATAAGATCAAATAAATTCAGACATTCTCTTTCCAAATCTGTTTAGTATCTTATACAAATTATTAATAATATTCCTTCAAAACTTTAGCTATCTTCTAAATCAATATTCGTTCTCAAATTTTTGCCTTCATCGTTGAGATCCAAGGTGATGGCTGGCTCTACCTCCTTATCCTTCTCCACTAATTTTTTTCTTCATCATCTCTTTTTCACGTCAGTTTTTCTTGTTTCTCCATTTGATAGAGAATAATATATCGGGGATTATATTTTTTACATAATTTTTTTACCATAGGTTGTGGACCTATTTAAAAGGTTAAATATCACTTACATAGATCCATCTTAATCAGTGAAAATAGAAAAAGAAGAAGAAGAAGAAATATAAAAATAGCACACTATTTAGATGCTGAAAAAATAAAAAAATCAAAAAAATAGTGACTTATGTCAATCTTAATTCAAAGCTTTTAAGATAATTTCAAATGATTTTGGACTAGTCCTTATATGTGATACAATAGTTTTGATCTGACCCCAAAATAGAATATCGTATATCTGGGCTTATATTTTCTTTATAAATTAGTTTATTATAAATTATCCACATTTTAGAAAGCCGAATGATCCATCTTAATTTAGTGGAAATAGCAAAAGCAAGGAGAAAATAAAAAAAAAGACACATTATTTAGATGCTAAAAAAATAAAAAAAAATTTCTAAATTAAGAAAACATGACTTATTTCGATCTTAATCTAATTCAAATTTTAAAAGTTTTTTATCTAACCCCAAAAATAATGTATCATATACCAGGACTTGTATTTTCTATACAAAATTTTATCATAGATTGTTCACCTATTTAGTAGGTCAAATCTTAGAAAATATTATATGGGTCTATCTTAATACAGTGGAAATAGTAAAATCAAGGAGAAAATAAATAAAAAAATGACAGAGTTTAGATTAAAAAAAAATTAAAATATCAAAATTCTCTATATTAGTAAAACAGTGACATATATCTATCTAGGTCCAATTCAAAGCTTTCAAAAATACTTTAAACGATTTGGACTCCAAAAATCTTGATATGCGATACACTATTTTTGATCCGACCCCAAAAATAGTTTATCATATACCATGACTTATATTTTTTACATATTTTTTTATATAAGTTATCCACCTATTTAGAAGATCAAATATAAAAATAAAAAAAAACATTACATAGATCTATCATAATTCAGTGAAAATAAAAAAAATAAAGAAAATATAAAAATGACTAAAAAAATTGATATGGAAGTGTGTTTGGGTGTATTTCATGAAAGTTTCAAATGATTTGGACTAGTCTTAATATAAGATATCGTATATCAGAACATATATTTTATAGACCAATTTTTTATCATAAGTTATGGACCTATTTAGAAAGTTAAATGTTAGAAAATATTATATGGATACATCTTAATTCGATGTGTATGATTGTGTTTAATTACTTTAGAGCGAAAGAGTATAATACGAGTCAAGGAGACTTCTTGTTTTATCCAAACAACATTCGAACAATGTGTATGCTGACTCTTGTATTTAGATACATGAAAAAAATATGAGCGTAACTTCTTATTTTGAAGTTAATAATAGAATATTCATCATATAAAACCTATAAATTATAATACATATAAATCCTACCAACTTAACCAAAGATAGCAAAAGATAAATCCTACAAAGTTAATAAGTAATCCCTTACTAAAACTCGACGGTGAGAAACATTAGAACCCTAGAAGCCTAAACCAATGAGATAGATGTATTGGAACTTGACTCTTCTTGGTGACAATTGAAACCCTAAACCCTTCGACATAGGACTAAAGATGGAACAACGATAGAGATGAAAAATCGTACACCTCACATCACAGACATTCTACCGAAAAGATGAAACGATATATAATGTAATGAGAAGTCTATGTGAACCCAATTGATTATAAAGGATATTTTTATTATTTTAAAAAATAAGAGCGCTGTTATATATGTATAAGTTTAGACTTTATATTTCTTATAAGAAAACTCATTAGTGCTCTATTTTAGATTAACGTAGTTTCTTTTAGAACAAACAAAACTGCTTGAAAATGAAAGAAAGAGTGATAGTGAATTGCATGAAGAAGATAGCACAGAGCTATCGATCAGTAATGAAGATAGCACAGAGCTATCAATCTGCCAACAAGTCTTCCATCCATGAGAAAATTATCAGCAACGAGAAGCCGACTGTGCATGGAAGTAGAAAGAGTCAATTGCTTGTTCACACGTGCGGAGGTATCGCTAATAATAATTATTATTTTTATATTCCTCTCTTTCTGTTACTTTATTATCAAGAAAAAAAAATTGGCTACTAGTAGTCCTACATGCAGCTCGTCATATTTGGATTCACCCAAGTAATCATACAATCAAATAAGAACAGCAAATGGAGTTCAACGAAGAAGAAGATGGATTGGTTTGGAAGAATATTGAACTCACACTATGTTCACGTCACAGAAGATGTAAAACGTCCACAAAGAAATAGCTCCACTTCTAGGAGGAAATCATGTCGAACAACACATCCTATAAGTGGAGGTCGATTCCAAGCCACTGAGAGAGCATCCACCACCGCCACAGATACCGAAATGGCAGCGGCGGTTGACTACGACAGATCGGAGGAGCTTAAGGAGTTCGACAGCACCAAGGGGCTCGTCGACGTTGGCGTCACCAAGCTCCCTAGAATCTTCATCCACTCGCCGGACGTCCTCGCGGGCTCGTGCGCCGGTGCGCCCACCGGTCTCCAAGTCCCCGTCATCGACCAAGCACACGGACCCGTCGTTCCTGAAGTTGCTGGTGGAGGACGAGCTCGGCGGCCGGAAGGTGCTTCACCCGGACCAGTGGGTGGACGTGTCGCCGATCCCAGGAGCAGTATCAGTCAACTTGACTGCTTACTACTTGAATTCGTCTTCTTCATTCGCCTGCTTTGTTGGGTTCTGTAGCTCATCAGCAATGGGAAGTTGAAGACCGTGGAACAGTTTTTATAAGAATAATTCAAATAGTTAGGATTAGATAAAATAAAATATTAAAATTTAGATTAAAATAAATAGATGATGGTGAGAATATTTATTGAGATATGATAATTTTTTATTATTTTAAAATTTTTATATTCTATCTTTTGATCAATATAAATAGATATTTTTGGATCAATCTAAAACAATGATGATTGGAAGTACCACTAAAATTTTCTATTATTATCTTCCTCTTTTCATTGACTTTTTACATAAAAGCTAACAAATGTAGTATTAGAGCCTCGTTCAAAGAAGTTCAACAAGAGTATATCTATCATAAAATATCTTTAACGATTTGATAATTGAGTCGATCACATCAAGTCTTGAGATAAAATTTCACAATCATGAAGTTTGATTTATAACATCAAAGTATACAGTAAATTTAGTTTTTATTATTTAATAAAAAAATAGTAGATAAAAAAAGGTAGATTTTGAAATAAGTATTTCTAATTTACTTCTTCCTATCTTCAAAATTGATAATTATCAATTTTGGACTATTAACATGAAAACTCTATTTATTTCATAAATGAAATTTGATAAAAAATAATTTTGTTGAGTATGATCTATAGGATCTTAATATTATTGAAGATCAAATAAATAAGAATATGCAAAAAGATGCAAAAGCCCTCTACATACTATAATAATGAATCTATGTTTTCTAGAATCATGGCATCAATTTTAATAGAGACTTGAAAGATATTAAAAAGTGTGCTTGAAGGCACAAGCAAAGTACAAATTTTAAAGCTTCAAATTCTTCGACATGAATTCGAAACTCTTCTTATGAAAGATTCTGAATCTATCGCTAGTTTTTTTTTTAAAAGTCTCTTATAGTGTGATCTATATGAGATCTTATGGTTAAAACATAAACGATGAAACTGTATTATAAATTTTTTTATAAAGTTTATCTCCAAAATTTGATATAATTTTTACATCTGTAAAAGAAGCTAAAGATACAAGTACATTATTTGTTGATGAATTAATGAGCTCCTTCTTAGTTCAGGAATAAAAAATGAACAAATCTTCAGTTAAAACTTCAGAACATGCTCTTAAAGATAGATCAAAAGAATAATCAAAAGAAAAATTCAAAAACCAGATCTTAAAGAAAATATCAAAATAACAAAGGTCGTGATCAATCAAATGAGGATCAGAAACTCGAATGAATGTAACAAAGAAACTCATCAATATTTTTGCTGTAAAAAATTAGATAATTGAAAAAAAATTATTAGTATAAAAATAAAAATCTAAATGTTCTATTCTATTTTATTGTAAAAAATATGACCATATTTAAAAAGACTATTGGAACAAAAATCAAATAAATTATCATGAGAAAAATAATAATAAAGAAAAAGAATGAAGAAAATATTTTTTTTATAGCATCTTGAAGAATATTTTAGATCTATTTGGTTCTTGAATAGTAAATGCAGTAATCATATAACACCAAATATGAAAGAAAATGAATAGTTATTGTGAATACCAAATCTGATAAAAAAATCATTAATTATGTAATATTTGTTCTTAGTTCAAAATAAAATCTCATTACCATAAGACAATTGATGAGAAAAAAATATTATACTATTTTTTTATAATAAATAAATACTTGATTTATGATAAAAAAATTAAAAAATGATAGCAATAATGAGGATAATAAAAAATAAAATATTTTTTTTATTATTTTTGACTTTTTCCTAACATGCTATGCTACTGTTATTGATGAATCAACATTGTGACACAAAAATTATGATCAACTAAATTTTTGTAAAACTATGCAAACTATCTCACATGATGGTTATGAGATGAAATATCGTGACATAGGTTATGGTAATTAAGAAACTATCTAAGAGACGCATGCAAAGGAAAAGATAGAAAAAATGATCCAGATTTCACGGATGAAGTTATGATATTAAAATAAAATGATGGAATAGGAAATAGTTGGGAAGTGAAATCTAGCATAGCAAGTATGACTAAGTGGACATCAAACTTCTTAGTGGCTCCAACGATGATGTCGGTCGTGAAATGCAGGAAAGTAATGATGCTAGATAAATTGAAAGAGGCCTCTAGATACAATACATCTTTGCACTTAAATGATTCTGAAACTACATTTTGATAAGAATCTTTCATCTGCCCGCTGTCCATAATCCATCTTTTTTCTGAGGTGGTACAAAAGCCAGAATCGAAAGCTTTGGATTTCCCTGATGATAAATTAGCATCTGCAATAAGCTTAGGGCAGAAGGAGATGCTGATGGTTGGTACATATACAATGAGGAAGGGTAGAAGTCTCTAAGGATGTGAAGAAAGCTAAGATAAAGAAAAGAAAGAAGAAGCCTATGATCGAAGACATATAGTCTCGCTTCAGCCTCGAGCAGATGCTGATGGTTGGTGTTTCACTGCATCGTAGTAGAAGATGATGTCCTTATCATGCTTGCAGAAACAATGTGGGCAAATATCACCTTTAAACCCAATAAATTATTTATTAGAGGACGTGCTCGTTTGTGTGATGAGATGATGATACCTATGTGTTGCGATATCTCCACTTACGGTCATGAGTATTAGTAGCACATCTCGTCAAGAAAATGTCAGCTGATATGAAGATTAATAGTCTTATTTTAAGAAGTATAAAAAGATTGAATTGTTATCTAATTTTATGTATGTTAATATTGACCGGTCTAACTCTAACCATTGTCCATAAAAAAAAAGAGTGAATTAAAAAGTAAAAACACTAAATGTTGATTACAATCAAGCAAAACAAATCCTTTAACCTACTCTTATTAAATAGTGAGAGATGTTAAGTAAGTAAATATTTATTTATGAAAGGTGATTTCATCCGTTGATAATTTTCATCTTCATTACTTTTTCTATATTGTAGAATTCAAGACTGATTGTATCTTGACTCACTAATTCAAATGTTTGTACGAGGCCAATGAATAATCTTAGCATAATGGTGGAGTCCTTCATGTACTGTTTTCAATTTTCGTAAATTTATATATATATATATATATTATCTTTTTAACGCTTTAATGGAAGTACTAATTTCAAATCAATTTTCTAATATCTTTCTTGTTTAGTTTATACATTACAAAATAAAACCAAAGAAGATTCGCTAAACAGATTTTGTATGTATTGATACTGAAAGACAATTACATATTATATTATCCCTTGTAATTAACTATCTTTAGTATTTTGCTCTTTATAATTTTAAAAATTATATTGAGATTCTTTTATAGTTACGAAAATGAGACATTAAGAATATATATATACATGATTAAAAAGATAATTTTATAGGATTAAAAATAATAATAAAAAATTTATTAGAGCAATAATATTAAATATTAAATATAAAAAATTTAATATAATTTTTAAAAATATAAGGATCAAAATCTTAAAGATAACTAATTATACGAGATAATTTGTAATTAGTTCGATACCCAAAAGTCCTCAGATTTTGGATATGATCCTAACACAAACAACACTAACAAAAGATGAGATTGTTACTTTATATTAATTAGTGAATCAGTCAGTCAAGAGGGAACTCATTCAATTCTTTTGTGCTGAAAGATTAAGCCTCTACTGGAGACTGAAAACAACAACCAATCCAATCAAAAGTCAAGTCTAACAATATATATATATATATATATATATATATATATATATCATTATATATATATGAAATCTTGCAGTCTTTTCACCACACCATTCACTTGACTTTTTATAGCAAAGGTGATAGAAAATTTTGATCAACTGTTCGTGCATGTAGTTTGATAAAGTCATCATCTTTTGCTGCTTCTTACACCTTCATGAAGGAGACGAGCCTACATGTCAGTGCAAAACATTGAATTAATTGTTCTCCAATATACAGTTCATTTGACCATGGAAATATTACTGTAACCCAACTATTCCTCATCCTCGCAACTCAGGTTCAGATGAGCTTACCATTGACATCACATCCATCTGTTCTCATATAGCAGCAAGTCTTACCTGTTCCAAATGTAGGTGGATAAGATCTGATTGAAGGAAAAGGAGGCTGGTGATGTTGAATGCTGTACACTTCTCTTCATCCTCTCTGATACGAGTTTAGTAACACAGCATAAGCAACGGAAGCTTACATACGTCGGTATTCGCCATGACATAGCCATTTGAACTCCAAAAGCTATAAAGGCGAATGCACCAAATCCCACAGACAGAGAACTGACGACAGCCAAAACCCACTCCGGTTCAACTGCGGCACCATCGCCTATCCCTGCGAGCTTATAGAAATGAAAGGGGAAGAGAGAGAGTGAGAGAGAGAGAGGAATGTACTGCTGGCAAGGGCAAGTTGGGTTGGATGAGGTCCCAAGTTGATGATGTTCTCCACGAGGGAAAACTCCAAAGGGATAGGAACTTGCGGAGATGGAGATGGTACGAAAGCCAAACCTAAGCCATGCAAACCTTTTTGACCTCATCCATACTTGGCTTTACTTAACCCCAAACCATGTTTCCATTGGTTTAGATGATTAAAATGTTAAGATCCCACTTAACATACGGATAGGAAATATCATCTCTACATAAAAATAATTTCATACGATTATTCTATTTTATTAATACAAATGAATAGATATATATATATATTATTTAAATTTATTGGTTATTTTTATTTTGGAATGATCTAAATATTGAATTAGGTTAAATCGATTCAATTGAATGTGTTTGAAAAAGAAGGAAAAGGTAACACGAAGACACCTTTGTCATATTGAAAAAGGAGAAACACTTTTACGGAAAATAACCAAAACATAAATCTTCTGTCAGACAAAAATCTGGAGAGAGAGACAGGTAAAAATATTCAAATTTGAATCTCATATAATATGATGTCTAGCCTTACATATTGAATTATATGATGTATACGATGAATGTGAATATTATATTAATTAAGTAAATGATGAAGAAATTATAAAACCTATCAAATATGTATATTAATTATAAAAAATAAAAAAAATATATTAGAAAAATTACATACATAATGTGTAAATGTACCTATTTCACTCACTCACATATTAAAGTTCATTGACTCAGAATTGTCTCACCCACTTTTATCCCTACCCTATTCATACGTCTTTGATATAATATTACGGTATTGTACGTTGTGTGTATATATAACATACCCAGAACCTTCTCTCTCCATGTGCTGCTCTTCTTCCCAAGTGTTTCCCTCCCTCCCTTCCCACTGTCTCCTCTCCTCGTTTAAGCGGCCTCCGCAACACTTGCCTCATCTAATTATGACTCCCTATGTTCGGAGGAAGGAGAAGAAAGAAGGAATCCAATTCCGCAACTCTGCCGTCGTGGTTGGAGAAGCAAATTGAGGCGGAATTACAACTCCCGACGCTATCCCCTTCCTGGTGTTGTCAGTTTTGGTAGGCTATCCAAGTCGCCGTGTGTTGAATCCCAGAAGTACGAGTTTGCGCTACTCTCCAGTGTTGGCTGGAGGTCAATCGTGCTCGGATTGGAATGGAAAAGATGAGATCTTCGGAATCGAGGAGGTGAATGAAAGATTCCAATTTTTCGTCCTTCTGAGCTGGCTGTGTATGATTTGAATTCGTGCTTGTTGTAGGCTGCTTATTTCGTAGTAAAGATTGGATTTTTTATGCCCTGCGAAAGCGCTCAATTTTCCTTTTGCTTGTTTGCTTCTTCGCAGAAGACGAAGCCTTGTTTGAATGCGATCGGAGGCAGAGGAAGAGCCAGGGGAACGCTAGATCTCGCCAGCCGCGGATAGACAATATGCGGACTTCCATCGCTCCCGCCGCCGCCACCGCCAACACCACCAAGAAGAAGCAGATGAAGAAGAAGAAGAAGAACGGGACGAAGCTGCCGCCGGATGGCGGTGCCTCTACCGCCACCGTCGGGATCCTCTCCTTCGAGGTTGCCAGCGCCATGTCCCGCGCCATCGGCCTTTACCGCTCCCTGTCCGAATCGGAGATGGCGCGGTTCCGCTCCCAGACCCTCACCGCCTACGGCGTCAACCACCTCGTCTCTTCCGACGAACCCTTTCTTCTCTCCCTCGCCCTCGCCGAGAAGCTGGACGACCTCAACTGTGTCGCCGCCGTCGCCTCCCGCCTGGGCCGCCGCTGCTCCCATCCCGCCCTCCTTGGCTTCGAGCACGTGTACTCCGACCTCCTTGCCGGCCGCGTCGATCCTTCCGGCCTCGGCTTCCTCTCCAGGGACATGGCCGGGACCATCCGCAAGATGGAGCGCTTCGTCTCCTCCACCTCGGCTCTCTACGCCGAGCTGGAGGTTCTCACGGAGCTGGAGCACGCTGCCAAGAAGTTCCACCAGAACCCTGCCCACCACGCGAGCCGCCAGGCCTTCGACCAGAAGATCCAGTGGCAGCGGCGAGACGTTAAGCACTTGCGTGACTCCTCCCTTTGGAACCGAACTTTCGACAAGGTCGTCCTCCTCCTCGCCCGAGCTGTCTGCACTATCCATTCTCGGATCTGCCTCGTGTTTGGGGATACAATCGGCACCCTGGATTCCCTAGTTTGTGATCAAAGTTGTCAGCTTTCAGACCAAATTGTTAGTCCAGTTCAGTACTCAATTCATTCAGGGTCCCTAAGATCAGGTTCCCTGGATAGCAAGTCTGTGAAGATCCCTGCGGTGGCTTCTGATGTTGTCACCGGTGTTAATTTCCGGGGAGAGGGTCTCCGATTCCACTGTGGAGCAAGTCCTGGGCGCCTTTTCATGCAGTGCCTCAGTTTAGGCAGCTCTGCTCTATTGAAGGATAGCGATGAGCAGTCAGAGAAGGAGAGTTGCCTCAGTCGGCCTGCAATTGGTGCTTTGGTTCCATTTAGTGATGAAATAGTGCAGAATACAAGTGGAAGAAGATCAAAATTTGGGCCAAGGAGTGAGGTAATGATGCTTGCGGCACCCTCCACCGTGGGTGGATCAGCTCTTGCATTGCATTATGCAAACATCATAATTATCATTGAGAAGTTACTAAAGTATCCTCATTTGGTTGGGGAGGATGCAAGAGATGATTTGTACCGGATGTTGCCCTCGAGCTTAAGAGCAGCTCTTAGAAAGAGCCTGAAGTCGTATGTGAAGAATTTAGCTATTTATGATGCTCCACTTGCACACAATTGGAAGGAAGCACTTGCTAAAATCTTGAGCTGGCTGCTACCCATGGCTCATGATATGATTCGTTGGCAGACTGAGCGGAACTTTGAGCAACAGCAAATAGTGTCGAGAGAAAATGTTTTGTTGCTTCAGACTTTACATTTTGCTGACAGGGAGAAGACAGAGGCGACTATTTGTGAGCTTCTGGTAGGGTTGAACTATATTTGTCGGTATGAACAGCAGCAAAATGCTTTACTGGATTGTACAAGTAGTCTGGACTTTGATGATTGTATGGCATGGCATATGCAATACGTTTCTCAGCTCCACTTGTAATTCATCAAAATTTAAAGAAAAATGTGGTATTTGGAACTTTACCTTTTCCTATTTCTGCATCCAGCAAAAGGAAAAGAGTTGCTGATTTTTCTTCTCTAAGGTACAAATTCTTATTTCTAATGTATATGAATATTCTGTTCAGAATTCAATGATTAAGCTTATAGAAATTTCACATTTTCATTCACTGTGATTTTTCACGACTGTCACATAGTTAAATTTTATGTGTATTCCTTTCAGCTTTTATATCTGTTTGGTAAACTTACAAGATGGGTACACCATAATTCTCATTTACATGGTAAGTTTGTTTGCTTGTACGACTTATACATGTTTCATCTTTTATGAATTCACTAGCAAAAACATGGTTGATTGGAATTGATACTCGTAGAACTAAACTATGCATAGTTAAATGACAACACTTATGCTTAGTGTCTGCCTAACTCTTTATAAGTTCCTTATTTCATGGTTTGCCAATCCCTCAATAAGTATATTTTTTTAGCCATAGAGATGGAGAACCTCCTCCAGCTTCACATATCTCTATCATCTTCCCTCAATTATATGGTTCTGAATATGATGTATGACCTGACAATAATAAGCTTGTGAAAGAAAAGTATCATTTAGGATATACAATCTCATGGTTCTACAATCTAAATTCCTCTGGTCCTTGTACTTGTTTTTCAGATAGGTATTACAAACATGAATATTATGCATCATTCAGCAGTCAGGTGCCTTCTCATAGGAGGATTTTAAATGTTAATATTTCTAATTTTCTTCTCTACCTACTTTTATAATCCATGAAGTGTGTTTTGTGCATCGATGAACAGTGAAACAGGTCCCTATGTTTATCTAAGTAGCAGTGGACTATGTTTGTCTTGCAAGTTGGTAAATAATGAAGGATTGAGGTGCTAATGAGCTGACAGCAGGCGAGGGAGCTGCCAGTTTCCTTTTCATCACAAACAAACATACTTTCCGGTATATCCTTTTCATGGGTTTGTGACGTTGACTTAATATTCTTTTATCATTGGCCAATGGTGATACAAAATTTGTGCGGCACCTGTTTGTGGAATGTTGACATGTTTTCTTCCATTCTCCACGTTCCTTTGGTAATAATCCACTAATGAAACATCTCTTTGTATTATAAATGTCCATTATTTGACCTCTTTTTAAAATCTCCAATTCAATTAATAATATAGCATTGAGCCTTCTCTCATCCGTGGACTGTAATATATTTTCATGCCTTAAGAGCTATGAATCTTTCTAGTCAGTTGCATTTCATCCCAGCAGCAGCCATTTGTTGTAGCATAATGACAGTAGGCAACAGTTTAAGAGCAATATTAAGTATGTTCTGCTATGGTTCTAAAGGAAATGGATACATGCTAATTGATTCCCGACATTACTAAGCCAGTAATATTGAATATTTGGTTAGACTGTTGAAAACCTTATTTTCAGCATAAATTCTGATTTATGGTAGATTTTGATGTAACTTTTGCTTGTGTCTCAGGTGTTTGTAAGATTCAGCTAGCGATGACCATTGTGAACAATGAGGTTTTGCGAACACTATCAGTCCTACTTGATGAGCGCGATTAACTTTGGCAAGGCGGTCTCTATGGTTGCAAGACTTGTGTCTTTTGTTAATAACATATACATGCTCACAAAAATATGGTGTCTAAGCAATTGTTAGTGATAGCAGAAGTTTTTACATGGCGAAAATGTTGGTGTTCATTTGTTTGACTTGTGGGTTCTCAGAAGCGACCAAGCATTCAACCTGGCCCTTTTTCCTCCAATTCAAACATTTGAATTGGAGGCAGGTGCTGCTGGCCACAGATGTTATGGTGTATTATTCATGCATGACAGTGCAGCTTCCTGTTGTTAAATGTTGGGCCCATTTGGTTGAATCCATTAATGGTGGAATTAAAGCTGGATAGAGACTGGGAGGAGTCGGTAGGAGGAAGATGAGCATTCTCATGTGCTAACCTTTGATGCTGAATTAATGGTGCATTAATGTCTTTTCTGTCAGATGATGGCCAGCTGCTGCTCAGTTTTGTTGCAGGAGTCTACAGCATGTTGGGCTCCATTTGCTACCTTCTCTGGCATCTTCTTCCTTTGAACACGATAGATTGTTCCTTCTGGGAGATTAATCCATCAAACTAATGGCATAGTTTGCTCAGGAAATCTTGGTTTGCTCTGTTGATTCAAGCAGGTTTACTAGGAGATTATCTCCTCTTTTATTATTGTTTTCTAATCTCATGGTTTAGTTTCTGAGTTAATATTTGAATTGATTTATAAGGGTTAGATTGATTTACTAGTTTGGAAACAAAATTCAGAATAATGCAAATCTAACTCCCATTAAAATGATAAAATAGCTAAAATGTTCAAACTGGAAGCATAAAACTATTATATATTATATGTAATGCGGAAAATTTTTTATGTTATTATTGAAATCAAATAATATTAGATCGATTTTACGATGCATATTTTTTGATGTTATCGAAAAAAAAATTCTGTGTGATATACAAAGACATTATCTTTAGACTCCTTTTTTTTTCTCTCTCATCTCTTTTATTTTTTCATAGATCATTTAGATCAGTTAAGAGATAAATTGTAATCTTATTATTTTATTAGGATAAAATATTATGAGAGTTCCTTTCGATATCTCCTAAGGAATCTTATTGGTTAATAATCATAAAATTTAATCATATCTATAATATATATCTTACCTAGTTAAATTGAATTATATAATCTAACATAAATAAGAAATATAAAATTCAATGAAATTAATGATATTGGACTAAGGATATGATTTGAAAAATCATAAAGATATTTTATCATTAATAATATGATAAGAAATTTTAAAAAATCTAAAAAAATAGACGGGAGAAATAACTCCCAAAGTAGAACTCAAGAGTGAATCAATAGTTTAAAGATGTCTTAAGAATCATACAAGAAAAAAAGAAAAGAAAAAAAAAGGAGATATTATGTTTTTCCATTAACGTTTCTACAGAGTGCATGCGGAGAGAGAGAGAGAGAGAGAGAGAGAGAGAGAGAGAGAGAGACATACTCATAGCTAGTTCTGAGAGTTTCATCTACTTCTGTCGCAACGGTGGGTCAAGCTTTGGTAAATGATTAGCCTCACACGAATCATGAGCATTTCACATGAACGACTGTTTCCTGAGAAGACTGCATCTGTTCCTTTTCTTCACAAAGATCATCATTGCATGCACGGGTGGGGAGGTCTGAAGCCTTCTGCTTCTCATCGCAAGTCACTTTACGTTCTTTTTCTGCTACGTATGCATGCCATGCGGAGGCTGTGTGTTGGCTTTACGAGGCGATGCATTGGGTCGAATCATGCGACAAGCGTGCACCCCTTTTGGAGCAGCCCGCAGCGAAGCTTTCGAAGAGAAAAAGGCAAGTAAAAAAGCAGAGGGCCGACGATGGGTGTCGTCCGCCGTGCAAGCAGGCATGTGGTCATGTCTTTCTCACCGGCTTGGTTGGATGGATCTCGCGAATCGAAACAATTAGTGGGCCGGAGTGAGCCTATTGAAGGCCCAAATGTTAAGGGATAAGCTTGGGCTTCAGGGCCCGAACTTGGCCTGAAATCTCCTATTTTATAAAGTATTATCATTTGTTATGATCCGATTAATTAGGATATTTGACCAAATTGACCCGACCCGTTCTTTTTCGGTTCAAACTTCCTTCAACGCGTCCACCTCATCGCAGCATCACCGACCCAAACTTCCTCGCATCCATCCACCGCATCACAGCACGTCCCTCCCTATTCTAAGCGTACTAATCACCGTTCAACAAACCCGTCTTCTGCGATTTCCATTGCAACAAACCCTTCCGAATCGACGAACGCCACGTGGCCAGCGCGTAGGATGCAGCGAGTTCCGCATATAAAAGCCGGTGGGGGAGACTCCGTTGTCCCTTTTCTTCGCTCCTCCCGTCTTCGCGGTTCACACCACCGACACCGATGCATTTGGGTACTGCGAGGTAACCCTAACCCTAGAATTGTTGTCGACGGATATTGTTGCGTCCTAAGACACAGACTCGTTCATCTGTTCATATGTCTTGGATCGAAGGTCTCGCCTTTCCTCCTGTTTTCGTTACATTTCGGAATGGGATAGGTCTAATTTTGTTTTGCCTTTTCCGTGGGATCTGTCGAATTGATTGGTGTTGTGAATGAGTTATCTCCGAGAATAATTACGATTTAGGAATTTAAGTGCTTCAAGTTTTCGTTGATCAACTAGTGTTGTGATTTGAGCTTTCTTGGATGATTCGTTGTCTGAATTATGGGGGTTCATAACTCGGATTCTATCATAGTGTGAGTTGTAGAACGACGAGAAGACCTTTGAATACACGTTATTTGTTCGATTAAGAAATGGTTCCAGAATGAATTGCTATTTGCAGCTATTGATTCCTTTGCGATGTTATTGTTTCTAACTTTTTTTTTTTTTTTGCTAAAGATGCAATTTTTTTATCCATTTACTGAAACGGCCACACCTCTGGCGCTGCATTTGTGGCCGTCGCGGAATATACGGACGTTAAAAAAGCAGAAGACATCAGGATAAAATAAAGGAATTCTCTGAATTCACCAAAGTTATGAATTTGAGAAGGTACGTCCGTTATTTTATTTTGTTTCCATCCAAGGATTTGCTTCGAGGACTAGCTTTTGCGAGATTTTATGACAAGAATTAACTTATTTGCATATGAAGCGCTCCGTAGTTCGTTTGCCCTATTTCTTTTTGCATTAATTATTCAATTAATTTCATGGAAGTTCATATGAACAAACTTTTAAAGTTTATGGCTATTTCATATGTTCATATTTTTGCCTTTCAATTATTAGTAGAACCGTCTTTTGGTCTTTGCATTTCTTATTTAACAATATTTTTGGTAAATTTTAAATTGAAAGTGATCGCACTGCATTTTAGTACATAAAGAGACATGAATCTTGTTTATGCATGTCAGTGCAGTTGTGGCTTGCCCTATAAATTTCGAACTATGGTATATGCTTATACTCAAACTGGGACTATGTCTCAAGTTGTTGAATAATGGATCACAGCAGCTCAATTTTAGAGCTGATCCTTGAGTGGTTGACCAATAACAAATTGGCACCAATTTTATGCTGTATGCTACTAGAGAAAACTTTGAATCTCTTTATAGTTTCAAGAGCAAAACTAGTGATGGACAAACCAGAGAGCATCATTAGAGATGAAGGACTTGAAGAATGATGTTGCATTAAATTAACAAGGATTTTTTTTTGGAGAAAGGGAATTAGGCCCACTTTATGCCAAAACAGAAATTATTAGTATAAAAATATGTGCTTGCCAGCAGCAGCAATTTAATTTAGCATTCTGGCTGTTAAAGATTTTAAACGCATTAAGTGGACCGCTTTTATAGAAAGCTTGAGTTTAGGCCTTGGCACAAATTTGACTAAAATGCATTGAGCTTCATTAGTGATGCTCTAAGCGTAGCCTTTTTATTACACACGGTAGCTCATATGGTGTGTTCCTTAATAGTGGCATATTTGACATAAAGGAAAGAGTTAATTCATTTTTTGAATTGCTTGCCTATTAGCACTTTGGCAGTGTTTTTTTGGATCTTCAGCAAAATTTGTACTTTATTCTAGTATTTTAAATAAGTCCTTGAATTTGTCACTTCTTATCTTATGTTTAATTTAACTGCTTGCAGAGAGTATCAAAACAACAGAGCTGCTCTGTTTGATAGCATTGAGGAGGGTGGCATTCAGGCCTCATCTTATTCCTCTCATGAAATTGCTGAGTATGACTAAGATAAATATATTGATGGGTTGCAAGATAAGAGTGAATTTTTAAAAAAGAGTAGGTCATTTACAATATATTATTTGATTTTTTGGTAAATATTTCCTGACTCATTATATTTTATCAAGTCCTACTTAAATTTCTCTTGATATAACTGTTGGACCTGTTGTTTATCATGAAATTATATTTCATAGATATTGTGATTGATATTAGAACAAATATCTTTCTTAAGATTGGAAGCTTCTTGATGGACCTGTGCTTTTTTTGGTTTTGTGATGTGTTTTAGCTGTTACTTCTTCACTGCCACTGGTGACGGTTCTTTTTTTGTTGGGTGAGGACCGGTGACAGTTATTTTAGTTGATGCTTGGGTTTAAACTTGACACCCCAGCTTCTGTCATATTTTTATGATCTACCTGGTCATGTTCTTCCAGATTATTAGAATTTTGATTTTGATGATGAATGTGTAAAATGTTCTTCTTTAGAGCTGTTCCATATGGACTGGCAAGAGATACTCTGCTGTTTCTTTGTCCAGAGATATCTATTTAATGCTATAATGTTTGATCTTCAGAACTCTGAGCCCTGCTAAGGAGTCATGCTTCATATTACCCAGTTGAAGACCTTAATATTGGTGGCATATCTTTGGTCAATATGCAAATGTTACACTCTATGATTAGATCTTATTTTTTTTCAAGATCACCCTAAATATTTTGCCCTTCCCATTATTTCTAAAATTGTCACAAATTTACTTAAAAAGTTTTATTTAGCAATCTAAAGAGAAAATATCATCTAATTTTCCAGTTTGTGTATCCTTTTCTTATTTTCATTTAATTGTTCTTGTGCCCATCTCTTTTATTTGAGTTTGGTAATTCAATTAGTTTTTCATCTTCTGAAACATCAGCAGTTTAACAGAGAAATTATGCCTTTGTCATTTATTTTTATTGCAACAATCATCTCAATCATTTCCTTTTTTTTTGTGACATAGTTTATGCCTATTTATCTATCTTAACATGCAGCGAGAAGGAATTTAATTATCTTAGAAAACTTGGCTATTTGTTGCTATTACATTTTAGTTATTCTGAGATTTGACTTCTATTATGAGCATCTTGGTGTGAAGTTGATGGGAAATACATGAAGAAGTCGAGATCCATAATCATGCCTTGGACCGAATGGTATGTGCAGATCACACGGGGGCTTCTCACTCTCTTGTTCTTTTTCTAGCAATGTATCCAATTGTGATTTCTTGGTGTTGGTTTTAGGGTCATGACATGGATACTTCCAGCGGAGTCCTTTCTGGAACAGTTGATCGATTCAAGATGGTAAATACACTTCACATCTGTTCATTGGGTTTCTACTTCTGTGTTTGACCAAAATTAAAGTTTCTTCCTTAGGTTTTTGAGAGAAAATTGAATCGCAGAATGGCTACACTTGTGATCTCTTTCCTGGTGCTCTTCTTGCTCATATATTACCTAACCAAGTAGAAATCTTCAGCTTTATAGTACACAAGCAGACCGTTGGTCCTTCTAAAGTGATTTATTGCGACTGTAGCCCTTACGCGTGATATCCTTTTGTGTACTATTACTGTATATGTGAAATTGACATCTTAGATGTTGAATCTTGTGAGATTGAAGACTATAAGAATGAGCCCTATCATTTTCAGGTCTTTTATCTTGTAGTCCTATCATTTTCCTGTTGAACGTTTTAGAATCTTAAGAAAGATGAATTACTTGAATGATTGTGATAGGATGCTTGATCCTGCCAACAATTTTGGAAGGTATCTGAAATGTGTTATTGGTATGTTGACGTCGAATCAATGATATCAATAAAGTCGTAAGTCTTAACTATTTGTGCTGTCCATATAAATTTTGAATCTCTTTTGAAATTTGTAAAACGTCATGTGATTAATTAAATTTAGAGTATTTAAATTTTATTTATAATTTTTATTAAGAATTTTTTAGTTTTTCTTTGTCTTTCCTCTTATCAATAATATTAATTATTTTATTTTATTTTCTAACTACCGTATATATAGATCTTTTAAGCATTAGATGATGAATTACTTAAATTATTGTGATAGGATGCTTGATCTTGCTTATAGTTTATCTTAAATGTGTTATTAATATGTTTACATGAAAAGTCTTAATTATTTAGGATGACTACATGAATTTTTTGTCGCCTTGAAATCTGTAAAAGAATCATATCTCTAGTTAAATTAACATACTAAAATTTTTATCTATAATTTTTATTAATTTTTTTTAGTCATTTTTTATCTTTTTTATCGTATTATTAATATTAATTATTTTATTTCTTCTAACTATCGTACCTATGTATAGGTATCTTCAATCAAATCGATATTTATTTCATCAATAAAATATATATATATATATATTCTTTCCTAGTAATTACACAAATATATACATATGTTTAATGGAGCCTCTCAAGTATTTATGATTGATTTATGATTGGAAATGTTGCAAATAACACCATTGATATCTATAGATGTGCAAAGAGAAGAGAAATGAGAACCTAAGAGAACATTTAATTCTTAATTTCCTCTAATGATACCACCAAAAATATTTAATGTTTTCTCGTAATCATCATTTCATTAGCGATTTCTCTTAATCACCGTTAGTTTTGCTCTGATCCACCTATCGGTAGTATTGTAAATCTTTGTTACAAGTGATCTCTTGTAAGCTGAACAACTTCTCAAATTGAAATCTCTGCATCAGAGAAAAAGGATTCAAATTAATTTACCACCAATTACTTAGATCTTCCTCATAGCGACAGTCTGATCCCTTCAATTGACTTCATGTTGTTACTACAAGAAGTTTGTGAATTATGTCGATGACCCAACAAACCCACATGAGAGACTAAAGGAAAGACAGAGATCCTGCAGTCACTGCTCTATAAATTCTGCTAAGAACTATATATTTGCAGGGGGGG
>LVTN01000272.1:69799-84001 GCA_001649415.1 Musa itinerans | reverse complement strand
ATATTTTTAAAAATATAAAAGAATTTGTGGGGGTGGGGGGGGGGGGGGGGGGGGGCGTCGAAGAGATGGGCTGTTTCTTGAAGTGAATGGAGTTGAAAGCAGCAGAGTCTGAGTGCGTTGAGAGTCGATCTCTCACGAGCATCTCTGGTGGAGGATTGGGACGACGAGGCTTGAGACAGGGACGTGCTTCCCACCTTCCCATGCGCACGCGGCCCTACACGCGAGCAAAGAGGTAAACAAGTACCATCTCTCTCTCTCTCTCTTACACTGTTCTATTATTTCTCTTTGCACCAACCTATGGCAACAACTAGAGAACATCCCACCAGTAAACTATTCCATGTACACCCCTCTAACATCTCTCTCTCTCTCTCTCTCTCTCTCACACACACACACACACACACACACACATACGATTGGAAGATATGGCCTCGCTTTCTCCTCTCTGTGAGTGGCCACGTTTTCTTAATTACTCCCACTTGGCTGCTGCTTCTGTGTAGACCGAAAGAAGAGGAAAAGGGCAAACGCCCGTTTCTGCCCCTCCTCTGTGTTGGAAGATCGGCGTGGAATTCTGTTTTAGATAGTAGATGTTGAAGGTTCTTCTTTCCTCCTTCCTTGTCCATCATGTAGACCAAACCCAATTCCCTCCTCCCTCTCCCTCGCCTCTTCCGATGGATGACATACAAAGATATATGTCTTTTATGTGATGTATTTACTTGTCAAACTGACTCCGAGCTGCTTCCTCTTGCTCCCACCTTCCTCCGCAATCTTCTCCAAAGAAGAAGCTTCTCTCAGTTTGCGTCCCTTCTAGTATGGTGTACAGATGAGTGGAAGAGATAGAAGCAGCAGCAGGAAAAGAGGAGTCGAAGGAGAGAGAGACTTTCCTTAATCTTCTCCAAAGAAAGAAGTTTCTCTCAGTTTGCGTCTCTTCTAGTAAAGTATACAGAGAAGAGGAAGAGATAAAAGGAAAAGGGAGATAGAGAGAGAGAGAGAGGGAAAGAGAGAATTTGTTAAATCTTCAGAAGCTTTTCTCAGTTTGCCTCTCTTGTAGTATATTGTACACAGAAGTGGAACGCATAAAAGCAGTAGGAAGAGAGAGAGAGAGAGAGAGAGAGAGAGAGAGTTGTAGGTTGGTAGATCTGGTGCTTTAAGCTGACAAGATGTCGAACCCCTGGTGGGCGGGGAACCTGGGCCTTCCCAGAGTGGAACCGGCGTCCTCCGGTCGCAAAAAGCTGGAGGACGAGATGCAGCCCAAGGGAACCGAGCCCTTCGGCTCCCGAGCAGACGACGAGGACGACCGCGACAACAACGACGACCCCAAAGAGGGGGCGGTGGAGGTCGGCAGCCGCCGACCGCGCGGGCGCCCCCCTGGATCAAAGAACAAGCCGAAGCCGCCGATCTTCATCACCCGCGACAGCCCCAACGCGCTCCGCAGCCACGTGATGGAGGTGGCCGCCGGGGCCGACGTAGCCGAGTGCATCGCGCAGTTCGCGCGCCGCCGGCAGTGCGGCGTCAGCGTGCTCAGCGGCGCGGGTGCAGTCGCCAACGTCACGCTCCGCCAGCCCGCCGCACCCGGCTCCGTCGTCGCCTTGCATGGCCGCTTCGAGATCCTGTCGCTCACCGGCACGTTCCTGCCGGGTCCAGCCCCGCCGGGGACTAGCGGCCTGGCCGTCTACCTCGCCGGCGGTCAGGGCCAGGTGGTCGGCGGCACCGTCGTGGGGTCGCTCATCGCGACGGGGCCTGTCATGGTGGTCGCCGCCACGTTCGCTACCGCTACCTACGAGAGGCTGCCACTCGAGGAGGAAGACGAAGCCGCAGGCAACAACGCCGGATTGCCGAGCTCACTCTCGGGTGGGTTGCCCGATCCATCGTTGCTCAACATGTACAGCCTGCCGCCGAATCTAATGCCCAACGGCGGGCAGCTCGGCCACGACGCGCTCGCGTGGGCTCATGCGCGCCCCCCGCCATACTAGTCGAGCAGGAGGACGACGAAAGAGAAGCTTCTGTTTGCTTCCATGGTGTATGACGGTATGCCTTGGAGCTTTTGGCTTCTGTTTCCTCGGATGTGGTGGCGTGCGACGATGGTGTTGGTGGCAGCTTAGATGCCCTTATTAGCTTAGCATAGCCTACAATTACGTTGTACCATAGCTAATAAGCAGGAGAGATTGGGAAAGCTGGAAGAACAGCTGCTGCTGCTGCTTCTTCAAGGTCTGTCTCGAGCAACTCTTTGATTAAGCTATGAAACCATGGTGGATGCCACCATTGTATAGTTTGATATGCAAAACAGGAATCACTAGAGAACTACTGTGAGTATTGCATGTTGTGTTCTACATATATTATTACTCTTCACTGATGCTCATTTTCTTGTTATGGTCAATCATTAGAGCCACTGGAGCTGCATCATTATTGCTACTAGGAACATTATTGCTAGGTTGACAAGTATGATTGATACTTGACACAAATCTACTTGTAGAAATATATGCACCCCAGTAGGAGTATCTGACACTAATTATAATGTCGTATACATTTGGAATCCATTTTTCTTGCATTTGAACAAAGATAGAACAAGAGAAGAGGATGTGGGCAATTGTTTACTGCTGGACTAAGGCAAACACATACAAGATTACAGCTTTCACAATTACGGTGAAAAGGGTGTTGTTTTCCAGGGAAAAATATGCAGCACATCACAACCTCAAAGAGCTAAGAATATTATTTGGTCAAATTAGTTGCACTAATAGAGTCGTTTTAATCTTCTGTCATTACTACAATGCTTTGTTATTTTTTCCGATAATTATCGGTCCATTATCTCAGTGCAATACCCAAAATACAACCTAATGTTTAATTTTTAGTTATCCCGTATATGTAATGTATGTATAACCCATGTATTTTCTACATTACAAAGGCATACCACAAAACTTGTTGGGTTTCATATCATCATCTCTTGATAGCAAGCTTTTTCCCAACAATTGCAACATCATAACCTCATTGTCTACATATTTTGCAATTTTTCTTATGCTTAAGGTGAATATAAACTTGGGAGAAGTAACAGTCAACAAAAAAGACTTTTAGTATGCAATTTTTCTTCAAACAGTATTCATTGCTCACTGAAAATAATCCAATATTTTTCATCGATAATAAGTGACTTCATTCTGCCAACAAAGGAACCATTTCCTCGGTATAATGCTTAGACCTAATCTCTCAATCCAAATAAGCCATCGACACAGAGTGAAGAGTGGCAACTAACTAACTAAAAAGATGAAGAAAAGCTTGAGAGATCGAGGGCAGAATTCCACATAATGATCATTAAAAATTGCTAACTGAAGCTTTTTGTTACGTAATTAATCTAAAAATTGTTTTGTTAATGTTGATGCCTCAAATAAGTGAAGATCATCAATAGGAGGAGGAGGATAGTTTCCCTAAAGGCGCACTTTAGAAGATTGGTGGTGTTGAAAAGTCTCTCTTAATCAATAATAAATCATCATTTTTTACATGGTCAAAAGATGCGTAGATGCCATATCGAAGGCCAATTGCGATGACTTGGGTTCCACGCCATGTTTTCGTGGAAGATATATTAATCTACTGCTGCTAATGTGGACCAAATATGTCTCATAATCTATCTTATAGGAGAATCAGTCGCATCACATAAATTTGTATATATAGGGATCTAAAAGATTCAATGCATAATTTTGTGAAGCTAACTTGTTTTCCATGACAAAAGTTTACCACACCTACCTTATTTACCTTCTTCTCCGAGTGATGCTTGTTGTTACTCTTAGAATTGTAGTCTTCCTATCCTTTTCATGCCGGTAGAATTGATAAGTATATCGCGATTCCTACAGTCAAATATCTTAAAAGGATAGGAAATTCTAGAACGAGAATGAGTTGTCTATGTTTCCTATATATTTCAAAGTTTTGATAAGGAAAGAGTATTTCAATGAGGATAACTGAAAGAGTATTGTAATTGATCTTATGTGATGAAGAATTTGATTTTCTCTATTAACGTAGAATAGATAAAAATTATCGAACCACATTAAATCTTATATTAATTTTCTAATATAATATTTTAATCATTATTATATTGCATCCTCAAGGAGAAAGAGAGAGATTCACAAACCTCTTGATTCATGTGACTGCAAATGAATGAATGGTCGGTCCCTCGATTGGGTTTAAGGAAAGCTGTGATGCATAGAGAAGAGCCCCCCACGTACATGTACAGTAATAATCTAGCAAGAACAGGTCATATGATACTAATCTTCTTCTATGCGCAGTAGAATAAGTTATGATGAAGATGATGCCTCAGTGTATATATAATATGAATCAAGAGCAATGGAGACAGACATCAAAAACTAGTAGATCTTGTTCTAATCAGCGATGACTTTTCTTCCATAGAAACAGTCAGCATTTGATATCTCTGCTGAGCAAACATGGATAGTTTCTCGTCAAAGAAATGCATAATTGATGGTGTTCACAAATGAGGACACCTCAGCTTCACATGGATCACATGAACTACATACTTTATTCCACCTAATATTTGATTAATCAATGGCTACTTGGATGTAGCATTCCAATGGTAAACCTTCAAGTTCATGAACCCTAACAGTGAAATCATTGCATCCACTAATAATAATAATAATAATAATAATAATAAAAGAACAATCTTGGATCCATTAGATTCCCCCACTTTGGTATCACTTGCTTTTCCAAGCTCAACCTCATCGCCACCTGCTACAGATTGAAAAGATATCCTTGGAACATGTAACAATAGTATTGTTATATACTGAGATAGTGGTAACCAATCGATAGGGTTCATGCCTAAGCATAGCTTGCCATCGCATAAAGAAAAGACACAAATTTGAGTGGTCCTTTCCCTGCACTTGGTTCGTAAAAGTTGAACAAGGAAGGAAGGAAGAACCAGTGGATCATAGCAGAACTACAATTTTTTTTTTTTTCCCTAATGATCTAAATTAGATTGAACCTTGAGAAGCAGTCCGTTCTCTTTGAATGCGATGTGTTTGTCAGGAGAAAGTTGTGCATTCTTTGAGTGAGTCCATCGAGACAATAAAATAAGAACAACTGCAGTTTGGTCCAATATAATATACTTTTTTGAATCAAAATGACCTACACAAGAAGAATTCAAGTGGGTTTCTTAGTCAGAGAACCTGAGGATGAAGGCAAAGAGATGTGATTTCCAAGTGATGAGTGTGTCATCAACAGAGTTCAAGTGGCACCTTCCTTGTTGTGATGATATATCACTAGTTAACAATTGAATTGAATTGGATTCTTATAAGTGGCCTTCAGACTCAGCCTAGCCAACGTAGAAGGAATATGTCAAAGCTTGTAATTTGAGTAGTACCATCAGATCCCTTTTGCTCTCTAGATGATGTTGGAAACAAGACTTCGGTGGTGTAACATCTGAACACAGTTAGCTCTAATAAGTTGGAAGGAAAAGAACCAGTATTTATATATTGGAGGTAAGTTCAAAAAAAAAAAAAAAAAAAGAGTTTGTAGCACTTGGGGAAGCTTTTTTGAACTCAGTCCATGCAATCGATTACAGTCGTCGACTTGGAAATCAATGATTTGGCTGGAAGTTGCATTGACCAAATTGAATGTGCATCTGATCGATGAAGACATGTCTCAAAATATCTTCAACTGATTTTAACCCACCTAATGCAAAAGGGTTCTCAAGGACATGTCCATCAGCACCCGAGTCAAATTTCCATGGTTATCTTATCACTGGAAAGATCTCTAGACGTGTACTTGGGTGCTGTTTTGGTGGACCTTCTCCATTTTGAAGTATTAGTGGATCAACAGCTGATTGGATATATGAAAATAATCTCTCTCTCTCTCTCGCAATCGCAAGTATCGATCTCTCCTGAAGTGATTCTTTGGTAAAAACTGCAGCCTAAAGTATATTTGGTTGCAGTGACAAGGGTTCTTGTGCTGGTAGTGTAGAGATTGTCGTGTGAGGGACTGACTGAGCATGCCTTGTAGAATTGGTAATCAATCTAACATCACCTACACACTCCCTTTCCCTGGTCATTGAAGTTCTTCTACTGTTTGGTTGAGGACCCTGATGAAGCCATACAAGTAGTAGCACCAAATCCTTCGTTCCTCATGCATGAGTTGTCTTTACAGTGATATATACGGATAAGAGAGCCAGCCTCCTCGAGCACAAGGATTCTTACAGCTACTGGAATATGACCCAGCTTTGCAAGTCGGATGGCCAAATTCTTACAGCTACTGTTAAACCAAGAAGCCTCCTCGAGCACAAGGATTCTTACAGCTACCGTATATATTTTGGATAAGAGGGAAGATTACTTCAACCATCATCGTCTTCCTTGAAGTGGACATAAGCAAAAGCATTCCACATTCTAAGTAAGGTTCGCAATCAGCTAACTGCTAAAAGAATAGCAACATCCCCCAGAGACGGATCCCGCAGGGTCTAAGTCTGTTGCTTCCCATTTAGTGCCCTAAAAAGAAGGGAGTACAAGAAGGAAAAAGGGAAATAACAATAGAACGACAGCGAGCGAGAGAGAGAGAGAGAGAGAGAGTGAGATGATGGGATGTGGGAGTGGGGTCCGAAACAGGCTTTGGCGGAGCGCGCGGGAAAAGCGACGGTAGGGGGTACGTAGAGGGGCCCATGTCGAGTGTCGCCCGCAAAATGCGGGGAGGTTCTCTGAATGATGTGGTGTCCTTGCTCCCGCCCACCTCTTCACTCTTCCCGTTGTTCCACACCAACAAAGACAAGTAAGTGTTCATTACCCAAAACACATGATGCACCAGCCGGGAATCGAACCCGGGTCTGTACCGTGGCAGGGTACTATTCTACCACTAGACCACTGGTGCCATACATTGGTGCTGAGATCATCATTCTTCTATACTATTCTAAAACAAAAAAAGCAAATTGTCGATCCATCAACACCAGAGAAAAAAATATTAACTGCACCAGCCGGGAATCGAACCCGGGTCTGTACCGTGGCAGGGTACTATTCTACCACTAGACCACTGGTGCTGTTGCATTTTGTTTGCAAAATTAAATATCTATAGAGGGTTCTAGAATATCAAAGCATCAACAAACACAGACCACCGGAAGATTATAAGAAAAGATTTTGGGAAACCTCTTGGTAATGTTATTCTTGACTGTGGATACAGATAGAACCGATCTTTACATAGATATTCGAAAGATTTTGGATAATAAAATTTTGATATCAAAAGAAATAAAATTTTCAATATAAATTGTGTATGAGAACATAAAAACGTCGAACCAGCCCACTTTCATCCCCTAGTATACACATACACCTTCTCCGATATATCATGTTTTCATTAGTGTGGGTGTGCCATTTTTCAATATTGCCACTCAAGTGTCGAAGCACCAAAACTGCTAAATATCATTCTAACATATTGAAGGATTATATTTATATTATCTTTCACTACGATTGTAATAGAACTGTAGATGTAAATCTGATCTTCTTCTTTTTTTTTTTTTTTTTCTGTTATCTTTCACGACGATTATTTATTTCTCTCTCTTTTTTCCTGACTCTGTTTTTAAAACGTAAAGACATCAAAGTCTCGTGCGTACTCGAAGCAACAGAACACTTACTTCCATGGTCTGAGATAAGCACACGACCCTGATGAGCGCTGCCGACAACTGCACAAGGTCCTGATGGGGATGGCATTGTTGGACTCTGTACATGGAGGAGGTCGTACATTATGATAAAAGTGACGAATATCTAATCAGAACAAGAAAGACAAAAAACTGCATCTTTTTAGTCTGAACAAATTGAGGTGTAGGTCTTACAACTGGTCTCAAAGTCTGCAAAAAGTTAAAAGATTTATTTGAGATTTGAAGTCCCATATCATAAAAAGAATATCTAAACAGTTTCCTATAGCATCATTCAGGCGACAAGGTATTATGAGTTTAAAATAAGAGACTAATAAGATACTGCAATGGGTTGGAACAAAAAAATAAAACAATTACGACCACAATAAATTCAATGCAGTAATTTTAAATGCTGGCAATAAAGCATGTTCCCTATCTTCAGTAGTAAAACCATCCAATGCGAAAGCTTTCTTCGTAATATAAGATCTTTCAAATACCATTATTCTGTTTCCTATCTTTAGCATGGACTCTAATCTAATGCTTATCAAACAGTATGCTAATCATCAGGATGTCTCAATAAAAACCTCCTTCATGCATTACTTTTACTATTGATTGGTAGGAACACTAAAAAAAAGCAAAATATAAGATATAATTATAGCCGTGCCCTCTAAATTCTTTGTACTTTTTCCCTTATTTCTTAAATGGTCTGTTGCAAAGAAAGTGTCATACAGACTAGCCTCTAAATGTGCTGATAGGAAAGCTGTATCCCTGACATAAAAAATTAGCTGTATCTACCTAAGAATTTTTTTTTTTTTGGCTAAACCCACTCTGTTTTCTATAATGGAGGGGGGCTGACTTCGGTTTTCTTGGGTCATTCCTGCATCAATACAATATGATTCTCATCTTTCCTTTAGTAAAGGAGTGGGTGGGGGTTGTTCAGTTGTCATGTCTGCTAGCTTACAGTCAAACAACTATCTTGCTTTAGACTAATAAAGTTATGCTTTGTAGGCCAAAAAGAATGCAAGCCACCAAGCCCCATAACTGCTCTCGTAATGGGAAAGGCCTTTTCAGGGTAAAAAGTTTGATTCTATAACAACTTGCAAGCTAATTGACATGATTCAGACACAACACAGAAATTATTCTTGATGTCTAGTTCATGCACTGCTAACAAAAGATGCAATGCATCATCTGTAGGTGAATAAATAGGGTAGGACAACCATTGTGTTTGTAAACGAGTCTCCAGAATAACATTTCAGTCGTACTATTTAGGTGAAGAAATCAACAGAAATCTAATTCATTTAATTAACAAGCAAGGAAAAAAAAAAAATCACTAGGCAGCCGGACATTTGGAATCTGAGGTTGTTTGTATTTGGATGAACCTAAATTTTCCATGCCTCCATTTTAACAGTGATGATAAGAACATCTAATGCTTAAATTCCCTAAACAAAAGGGCATCTATTCTTACATATCAGCACATCCTTGCAGTAGGAAATTGAAATACTTTAGTTCTTATGCATGTCAATTTTGTGGCGATAGCTATCCATGGTGCCCTGATCAGTTAACAAACAGTTGTCACTGTGAGCCTCACAGAAGTGGCAAGCAAAGTTGATCAAGCATTTGGTTGAATGACAGCACTAAAACATGATGATGAGAAAAGGTTCAACATGATGAATGTTATCCTTAAGATGGACTACCAAAAAGAATATGCTTATGCTAACTGAACCTGATACAGGATAACAAAGATATAGGAGAAGCCACATTAAAGTAAAAAAGAAAACAAAGAACTATTTCAATATACGTCATTCAAAGAAACCACTACTCCAACCACAAATCTTAGCTAGATACTGCACGTAACTTCCAAAGTTAAAAATATTGAAACTAAAGGAAGTTCTTATTTTATTGACCTGCCTTTGCAGTGAATACCATACAGTAATGCCCCACTCCATCCGTACCCAGTTTTTCAAAGGAATGTAGATTTTGTCTTCTATTAACATGAAGTAAATACTTAAGTTAAAGACTTACCAAGATAAAGTATTTAAAATGTAATACTTAAAAAAGATAGTTTGCATATTTTCATAGTTTCAATTTAATGTTTTTCATGTTATGATGAACACAAGATGATTCAGAAAGCTGATGCTTTGTGTCCAATTGTAGTGCTGTAAGAAATATGATGCTAGCGAATAGAATAAGGAATTCCTGAAATGGTTAGCAAGTGGGGAGACCTTCAACTGAAAGCCCGCATATAGCCCATTTTAATCACTTCATATTTGTCAGAGTGTCATGTCAATTAAAAGGGGTGCACATAGTGGTGTTACAAATGTACAAGTGTAAAAGGAACATCCTAGAAAATCCTTCTCTCTAAAGATGATGCACCATCAATTGGCATAATCCTTCATCCTTCTACAGATGACAAGTAACAGTTCAAGTTGCAATCTAATGGATTTCTACAATTAATCAGTCAGTCCAAAGCAATCAGTTGGAAACCACTTTGATGTTTCCTATACTCTGAATGTCTCAAGTATGAATAATATCTTTTCCCTCACTCAAATTTCCAGTTAAATTTCTAGATACAGAAACATAAATGTAACCTAGAGGTGGCTACATCATTGTCACTGATATCATACAAATTAACCGATGACAAAGGATACACTAACATCAGCCCACTGGATAAAGATCATTTACAATGGATGCAGTCACTAAGAACCCAACAACAACAACATGATGAAAATCTAGATTAGACAAATGAATCATAAAAAATCTACTGAGGGCTATTGTGTTCAAAGGCTATGGAAGTATTACACAGAAGCCTTTGTCAAAGGCTATGGAAGATAACATGGTACAAGAAGTTACAAGATTAGAAAAGTTCATAACTTGTAGTCTTTGTCACAGAGCATGAAGGCCAAATCATCGTTCCTCAATCTATATATAACCATGACTCATGAAAACCAATTCAGATTACAATGCCAGATTAAATCAGTGAATCTGGAGAAGAGTATGGCTACTTAATATGCCAAGCTAAAACTAACTCTAAAAGTAGATGAATCCATGATCACAGTCAGGAACACCTCAGTCTCAATAACCATAATTTATTATAGATATAACCAACTTTAATAATGAGCTATAGCTGTGGACAGGACTGTTCAGGACAATGAATATAACTAGGAAGCACAATGATAGTTTAGGCATGAATGTGATATTGATTTAAGGGGAGCATGAAAGAGACGTTTAGAATCAAACACAGGAACGATAAAATTAAGATAGTATTGGTGCACATATTAGAGCAATGGACATTGTTCAAAAGATCTTGATTAAAACAACTAGTAGAGATGATAGGCCCATCAAAGTTATAAAGATGAAATGAGGAAACACTATAACAAAAGATTATGTTAAAATTGAAAACAGTATTAACCAGATTTTGATCCACATCATTATGATCATATATCAACATGCTAGCCATATACCTTATCTTGTAGAGAGTTATATGTGTGTATATACATGCATTATAATCTTTGACTCCAAAATTTTGAATGTTAACACCAGCATAAGTACACCTACCATGATGACAGGACATCAGAAAGCAAAACCAGTTTTCTAATATTTCACATTCTCAAAACATAAAAGAACATATGCAATGCATAATTTATAATAGTTTCTCCTATGTGTCTCCTTAGTGCTTAAAAAAATTACATATGTATTGGAGAAACATGACCTATGGAAATGAAGGGCTGAAGAAGTGCACTGGTTGAAAAAACATAAATTAGCCTGCAGTGCAATTCACTGAAAGAGATACCTGGAGCTCCTAATAGATGTAGCATTCGAAAGGTTTATGTTTGGCCAAGATCATATATATAGGTATGGTTTTGATGTCATCATAATTGCATCTTAGAACCCAATGTTAAGTAGTCTGGCCCAGAGCTTTCTAACTATAACTTGACCATACTACAATTTGAACAAGACAAGCAGGTTATTCAGATGTCTATACAATAGTGTTCTGTTTACTAAAGCAATATAATTCTTGAATAAGAACTTTTCAATGACGATGACTGATGGCATAAACTAACAATCTCTATTAACCATAGTTACTAATAATCTTCCTAACCAATAAACTAATGGATCATAATTTAAAATTTAAAAAGTAAAAAAAAAAAAAAACTAATCAAAGCCTCACTAGACAAATTGAAAACAAGGGTTAAGGTCCTAGCCATACTAGCCAACAATTGACATAGTATATGCTGAACTATGTGATATCAAACCATGCCATTTGCCAGGTATTGCTGTTAAGATTCCATATATTGGCAAGCGTTACATGCACCCATTGCTTGTAAGAATGCCAACATCATAGTAAGTATGCATCATGACATCATCAGCACCTCAATCAATATATAGAGGCTTTGTTAGGTTTTGGAATCCCCAATATCTTTGGAATCAAGTAGGCGGTTGACCAAAAAATTTGTTCGACACACACATGCCCAAGCAATGTGTGGTTTTACACTGTCAAGTAGATGACCGCTGATAATGTCGAATATGGTTGTCCTGCTAAGTAACGCGAGAGACAATCTCGACCGTCTCTTGCATTCAAGTGGACCATATTAAAGCATCCAATGTCTCAATCACTGTCATCTCAATTTGCCAAAACAGGAAAAGACCAGCATGAATAGGCCTAGAAGGATCGTTCTCCGACACTTAGGTCAGAATTTGATATGGAAAAAAATTGGAATGCTTAAGAGTTTAACAGTGCTCAAAGTATGATTAGCCATTGACTGCATTAGGATTCTCCTTTTGGTATTGTAGTTTTCTTAAGGACAAATCAGTATGCACTGAACATTTAAGTTGCTCTAGCTAATTCTTTTTACAGTCAGTTGTGGATTGAGATAGCAGATTGCTGACTGGTACTGTCACAGTCACCTATGCCACATGGCATCTCTGTGATTCATGGGCCAAAAGGACCAATGTGTTCACCCTCATGAATCACTAAGGAGTAAACTATTGTGAATAAATTGAAAAAGCAATTCACAATCAGTGTATAAATGCTCATGCAAATGTGTACCAATATAACTAGAACAGCTAGCAAACATGCCACAGCTACTGAAGATTGATTACAAGTGTGACATATCATTCAATTGCTAAATTGTAAGATACCAGGAAAGAACAATAAATTTAACAGAGGATGATAATTATGAAACATCATCAAGAAAGACCAATAAAGTAAACAATGTGAAGTTTCAAATAGAAAAGTATTAGATGGTGCTCTGACTAGATAGAGGCCAAAATTTACCACATTGCTTGGTCCTACATGAACCATATTCCAAGTCCAACAACCTACAGTCGTACAAGCAACTAAAGATTTCAAACTGAAGCTAAATAGTGCTAAATGCAATTGGAAGTTTATTAGATATAAGCAGGGACATGAAATGGAGGACATACCATGTAATGGCTATAAAATGAAAAAAAGGGAACAAAAAAGTGTGCCCTGCTAGCCAAAGATGGAAAACAGGGACACTTACTGATTAGCCAAATTTAGGAGAAGACCAGAGCAGAATATGGTCAAACTGCATCATCCTTGCACAAAGATATATAATTGTGTATATATACAGATACATAAATGGACATGTATGTGTCAAACCTTTCTAAGCTTAAAGATTCTCACAAAAAATTATGCAGAAAATGACCAATCAAACTTAGGCAGTATAAGTCCTGCAAAAGATCCACACCTTTTACTTGATAGCAACACCTTCCCTTGTTTTGCATGTACTCCACCATGAATGAGCTTCTTAATGGCCCAAGGTCTACCCTTTCTCCCATGATTAGAGTCAATAACAGGTTTAGGAAACAGGATTCCGTTAACCAAAACTCTTAAGTCATTTCCTACGACAAAGTCTAACCTAAATTAGGGATTCCGTATATCTGCAAAAGGCCAAGGAGACAACTCCAGCAAACTGTGAGCAACATAAGGATTCTTTGCTCCTTCGAGCTGCAGCTTCGGGGGTCAACTGCTTTCCACTCAAAATCCAACAAGTCGTCACTATTTTCACTCTTCTTGCTACAAACTATCCGAGTAACAAAAACTAGACGATGCCACCTCGCATCACCAATTTTGATCACCTTTCTTTTCAGTCATTAGGGTTACATATATTATCCGATCCAAAACGAAAAGCACAATCAAATTCGAAGAGAACAAATTCTTTAGACGACGTGCGTCTGGGTGATTAATTACCAAAAGAAACAATCAAGAAAGATTCCAAGGAACAAGGACCGTGAAGTCCGGCGTACGATCAAGAACTCTGAAGATTTCTCCAACCCGCAGATTTCACAGCCGCAAACAAGAACCCCAAAAGCAAGTTTTCGACGGCGAACGGTTGCGCGGTGGAAGCTCCTCCGGGGCTCAGCGTGACTGCGGATAATAGGAGGAGCAGAAGACGGCGACGAGAAAGGTTGGGCTGCGATTATGGTCAGCAAAGACGAGATGGGTTTGAAGCTTCGAAAGAGTCAAAGCGAAGGGACAACCGCCATGGGATAAAGAACCGCCAGGATGACGTCAGTATATCTCCTTATTATTATTATTATTATTATTATTACAACATCAAATAGAAAATTATATATATATA
>LVTN01000272.1:50321-69652 GCA_001649415.1 Musa itinerans | reverse complement strand
TATATATACATACATACATGAGACTATATGCATGTATAATTAATTAAGTAGATCAGTTTTTGGTTTTCAACACAGATATTTTTTTCTTAATTCCAACATACACTAAAAAAATAACAAATCGTTCTTATTGTGAAGGTTTGATCCATTGTGTCGAATCAACAAGAAATAAAATTCGATTAATTATTTTCAGAGGTAAGATCAAAGTTTGAACAAAAAAGCCTATAATTATTCTGCAGTGAAAAGCACCAAAAAAAAAAAGTTTTTTCAGGTAAATCACCTAAAAATAATTGTGAGGAAAAGATGTCGACGTATTGCACCGAAGCCCGGCCCACGTACACGTTACGACGTCCGAAGCATGCAAAGATCCATGATTAGGAAACACAGCACGTTACGACGACAACTACCAACGACATGCATCAAAGCAAAGACTTGAGAGACCGCGCCTTCATCCTCTTCCTCCCTTTCCTCCTGTAGCTCCTCCTGCCCTCCTTTCTACCTTCATTTCCATCCCTCCCACTGTTATCATGGTCATCGTCCTCGCTGTCCTCCTCATCCTCGCCGGCCATCGGGGTCTCGACCTCCTCCTCATCGGCAGCCGGATGACTACACCCGTCGCCGTTATCACTGCTGCTGCCTCTCGTCTTTCCTCGCCAGGGACCGAAGCCGGAGTAGTAATAGTAGAAGCTAGAGTCGGCTCCAGCTGCTTCGGTCTTCTTCTTCCTACGGCCGACGTCACCATGGCTTTCCTTGGGTGACCCTGAGGCCTTGCCATGGCCATGGCCATGGCTGCAGTTGTAGGAGCGGAGCTGGGCGAGATGGTAGTTGCAGAGCGAGTGTGGGTGATGCGCCCGCCGCTTACAGTGCCAACCTTTGCCGTCGCTCTTCTTGCAGCTCGAGCAGGCCTCCGCGGCCGCAGCTCCTCCTCTGGCTTCGACAACGTCGTCTTTCTTCTTTCTCCTCGTCTTGGCCATCTCCTTCTTCCGCGACCAGTTCATGCGTGCTTCGCTGTCAGAAAAGCATCGATTTCCGGCATGAGGACCTACGTCTCCGTTTCGCTCCATTTCCCAATGGTCTGGGGAGCTGAGCAAAAAGGAAAGAGGGAGAAGACGAAGAAGAAGAAGAAGAAGAGCAAGGTTTGATGGTTACCTCTTCGGGACACAAGCTACAGCAGCGGACTCATATTTGATGCGATTTCCCGGAATACCCCTCACTTCTCCCACTTCAGCTTTCACGCCACTTCCCAGAATGCCCCCGTCATCCTCTTCTTCCTGCCATCGTTTTAGGTCGAGTCGCCGTCGGACCAAGAACAAAAAATCCGCAAAGAAAGAAAGAAAGGGAATCGAAAATGAGATCAGGGCGACAGCGCAGATTATCTGATTGCTCTATCGTGATCGATCGAGCAACTAGGGTTTCCAGTTTCCGATTCAATTCCCTTTCTTTCATGAATCGGAAGCCGAACTTCCACAAACAAATACTAGCAGAGGAAGCAGGAAGCTAGCTGGACTTGTTTTCCGACATCAGCTCTCATGCTGCCTCTCCCAACCGGATCTATTTCCAGCATTAGGGATGAAAGCGAGCAAGAAACAAAAGGAAAAACCCTAACTTTGAAGGAAGCACTCTTGCTCGAGAAAACGCGAGGGGCAGAGTCTTAGGCCAGAAAAAGAACTCGAAATTTAAGCTTTGTATGCTGATTCAGAAGCCGAAAGGAAGGGTTTTGCAAGTTAAAGATGGAGGCGGAAGAGGAGGAGGTGAGGGGAAGATGGATCGTACCTGATCGTAAGCAGCTACGAGATCGACGCACGTCAGATCATCCCAGGGGGAGCGGTTCAGCTCGCAGAGGAGAGCGGCAGCGGCGGCGGGAGCGGGGACGTCGGTGCCCCACGACCGCGGCGGCGCAGCGGGGAGCGGAGAAGAAGAGCAGGCGGGCAGGGTCGTCCCCAGCAGCCGGTTGGCGCATTTTCGGATCCGCATGGCCGATCGACGGCCGCCGAGCCAGGCGGTGGGCAGGGTGGGAAGGTGGGACGGGCGGCGCGACGCAAAGCGAAGAGGTGGGAGGTGGTGGCTTCCTTCTTGCTTGGGATTCTCGGGGACGCTCCCTGCCTCTCTCTCTCTCTCTCGATCCCTGGAATGCCTTTTATTATTATTATCGTTATCGAGTTATAACCCGTTCAGATCTCAACCTTGTGATTGGAGGAACAGTTCGGGGCCCAGTTGGTGCACCAACGGGGAAACGTTTGTGAACAGATGGCAAATTCTTCTTTGCATTAATGCCCATGGTGTTGTACAAATCCACGGAAACGCCCTCCATGCCGCATTGAGATGCGTAAAAGGATGGCGCATAACATGCAAGTCCGCCGTCGTCGGAGCCTCGATGTCTACATGTCGATGGTTTTGTTTTTGTATTAGTAGAAGAGTGTAAATGGAAGTAAGCATGAAGATAAAATTAATATTACCTTATGAACCAAACTCAATATTTATCTAAATCAGACTGTTCTTTAGTCCTCTTTTCAATCTTCATTTCACGATTTAATTAAAAACACAAGTCATCATATTGCCCTGATGAGAGAGAAGCACATAAAATGATTGGTTTTGGATGAACACACTCGATGATACATCATAATAAACCAACCAGTTGTCCATGTTAATTTAGGAGCTCATCAGCTGGCTTTTCCTGTGTAAGATTTTTGGAGTTGGGTTGCTGCAACCTCTAAAAGAGACTACACTGATACACATGTACATAACTTGACTACAACATAAATCATTAGACAGCATGGTTAGTATCATCACACTACAATTTCTTTCAAGTTGGTTTGTGGCATGAATTGCACCAACTAATTGGCTAATTAGTTCAAGCACACAGATTTCTTCCTTCACCAGTTGATCAGATCTATGCTAATTACTCGTGTCGATCCTGCCGCACCGCTTTGTTCCTTTTTTCTTCTCTAGGAGTAGAGAGTTTTCAATCTCTTTGCGGCTTGGATGAAGCCTACGATGACTTGCATCTCATCCAGTTGCTTGTTGCAAGTGGGAAGGTTCAATTATAAGATTAATCAGAAAAGTGGGGGGCTTGCAAGGAAATAAAGGAGATATGAAAAGATAGTTGTCGGTGCAATTGGTGTAGCAGATTCTTTAAACATATAAAAGAATGATGGATAGAACAAGTACCTGTGAGCGGAAATGACTCTGCACCACATGAATCAGCTGTTCCTTTGTAGGGTTAGGGTTGATGTTTACCTATTTATCAATTACGCATTTGATGTTAAACTTTGCAAGAAGCAGGTAAAAGAACTACCAATGAGAATAGTTGAATGGTTGTTCCACCAAGAAACATACAAGATTGAAATGCCTCCCATATCTCCATAAGGTGGGTGTTCCAAGCTTTGCCAGATTTACTCTCTGTTCATAGTCTACAAAGTATAAGCACAGGTTCTCAACATGTATATAACCCAATCTACAAGCTATATTTTTTAGATGACCGATAATATGTACATTAAAAAGTTTATTTTCTCCTAACATGTATACACAACCACCGTATTCAATAAAAAATATCTAGAACTAAAAAAAAGAAATTACTACATAATGTCATTTAAGTTATTCAAGTCAATATTTTCTCACCATCTTGTGACCATTAGAGTGAGTAGTGCCTCGATGGTTGCTTCGTCCATTTGACTTTGCCGAAGATGTCCATGGCCTCGTATGCCTAACTCTTGGTTTTGTCGGTTTATGGAACTCTAAGCTAGCTGTGCAAACAAGGTCATTTTGTAAAGAGTAATATTATAGTGCAGGTTTTAATTCTCACTTCAGGCAAACATAATCCTACATCCTACCATTTAGGTGGACCAAGTTAAACAAATAGTACTTGCCAGTCTGGATAACTCACAGTAAGCAATGTCTTTGTATCCCACAGCTGAACTACTGCAGAATGAGTTGTCACAGTCAATATTATCATCGTCTTCATTTCCTGTAGGAGCTTCTAAGACACTCAATGCGTTTCTTTGTAGTTTCACCTCCACCCCATTCTTTAGGACCTGATCAAATGTCAGCGTAGTGTCATAACATGAGCTTTTTATTTCTAAAAGCAGTTAAGTATGGCTAAAAATATATGGAAATAATCAAAAAGGAACTTATCAAGTGTCAAGTTTTCTCAAATTATTAGAAAGGATAATGACAAGAGTCGAATAAGCAATCACACAGGTCTAGTCAAAACTTTTTTAGATAATATCTGTGAGCTAAATTAAACACATTAATAAGTGACTTACTATAGCCTTCTCTCCTATGCATTTCCAAACATATTGATAAAACTTAGAAAAGTAAGGACAGTCAACTATGAACTGGTAAATTTCTAGCTGATACGGTAAGCTGATTGTGGCTCAATAAATCACACTGGAAATGGTTTTTTTAGCAGAAATTTTTTTTCCTTTTTTTTTCACTTTCTCTACATCAGTTTGAAAAGAATTCTAATTGGAATTTGAATTATGGATATAGGTAATTAATTCCTCATAATATTCAATCATCATGAGTTCTGTGATACAAGAACTAGATCGAAAGTCAGTAAAAGAACAGATACGATGAAAAACAGTTACTTACCAGCCAATGCCAGCCACCAAGACCAACTGCTTTCTTCACAACACCTTGAAGCCCGACCAAAACAGATTTTGTTCTGTTGTTACCAGTTACTATGACTTTAGTGTGCCTGGGAAGCACCGAGAGCTCTTCATCACCACTTTCCTCCCGAGATGGAGATAGTAGGGTCCGGGCTGAACACAACTCGGCCTCCATGATTTGAATAAAATTCTTACCACCTGAGTTCCAAGCAGAAAAAAATACATCAGATTTCTTCGGCTGGACAGAGAAGCTCAACCGTTAGATAAACTTGATACTATAATTCAAGATCACAAAAGCAAAAAAATGATATGGCACGTAGTAATGCAATGACATTTGAATTAGGAATAAGTAGGGTGATTGTGCATGTATGAGTACAACATCACATCTTTTTTCAGGTGCAGGCTTTATCCCCATGCAGGACCCGCACCTAAAAATTATCAATAGTAGCTCGATCAACACCAAACAGATTGTGACTGCACTTTGGAATATAATCCAAATGCTCAAAATTGAAACAGGCTACTCGACGTCCAACAAATCTTGTCGGAGAAGAAAATTACTCTCAGAAGCCAACATTTCTGAAAGTTATTTGCAGGCTACATAATGAGTGACTTGGGAACAAATCAAGTCATAGTGATCGATGCCAACATGCATGTCAAGTTCCACAAACTCACCTGATTCTATAAGCCGAGCAACTTGGACAACATATTCACGGAGTGATCACCCTGTTATAGATTAAAGAGGTGCTGAGACGAAAGCCTACTTTTACGAGTCCTAAAAAAATGAAATGTATAATTGAAATCGCATATAAAATCAAGCAGTAAGTTCGTAGACACTCGGAGAAGAATCGACTGTATATTTACCATCAAAAAATCACTTTTTTCAACACCATCCTGTATCACAATATCGATCTCTCCAAGGATTAGAAATTAGAGAAGGAAACTAAATGCAAAATCATAAATCAGAGTAGGCGAGCATGTTAAATTGATCTCACACGAACAGATTGCATTTTAATGTGGTTCTTCGGATAAAGCATGCATTAAATCCAGAGAATAAAGTATCCAACTGAAGGAACAGAATGCCAATCTGCCACCAAAAAAGAAGCCAATTCAAATCCATCGTCGGGGATCTAAATCTCAATTCCTTATAGTCCTTAAACAAATGCAACAACAAACCAAGACGAAACATCAAAATAGAAATCAAACAAGCAGATCAAAAGGCAATACCACAATGCTGCAGGCAGCAGCGACGCAAAGGACCGAACTCGAACGAACCGCCCAAATGCTGGGGATTAGCCGAGGAAATCACAAGACCTAGGGCTTTCCGCGATCACGGAAACGGGCAGATCTGAGAGAACTGGAACCCGGAAAAGGGATTCGTGCGATCTTTGGGGAGGGGAGAAGGGGAAGAGCGCAGGGGAGGGCACTGTAGATGCATTACGACTGCTGCTGTATTAGCAGGAGAACGTTTCGGACCGGCTTTTAAGGAACCTTCCGGTCAGAAGCCGACGCAGTGGCTACGGCTCGGCTTCACGGATCTTTAAATTCACTCTTCTCTATACCGGTACAGTCTTAAAACGGTTCTGTACCGTTATACTCCTTTTTACCTTTTTTTGTTCACCGAACCATTTTCGTCCAAAATTTATATTATTTTGATTCAGTTAATTTACTTTTTTGTGTTTTCTCTTACACAAAAAAGATCATAAACCAATCAAATTATTTTTTCGTAAAATAAAATTCAATGAAATATGCTTAAGTTTTTTTTATTTTTACGCTTTTACCACTCAACGCGTTTGAACTTTTCCATTCACCCGAGTCACGTGGGTTCACGTGAGCTGCCGACTGGCCGAGTCGAGCCGAGCCGAGCCGAGCCGCATGGGGAACAACGACAACGACACGCGTACGCATCCGGCTGTCGGGATCTAATCCGCAAGGCGATGCCGTCGTCGACCCGCGACGAGCCGACCCGTCCGCTACCCTGTCAGGGACCCGAGCGGGCCCGCATCCCTTCACGGGGCGGGTACGTGTCGGGTGGGTGCCTTCGTCCCGCCGTGCGGCGCGCCCGGGAGTGACAGATCTATAGGGCGGGCTACAAGTCCGGGATTTAGGAAGCATTTGGAGTCCGGCCTCGGATTTCAAAAATAAATAATTAATAATAATAATAATAACAGTTAAAAAAATAGAAAGGAAAAACATATTAAAATATAAAATATAAAAAATATTTTTTTTTTGTAGGAATATATACGTTGTATAATTTTATCCTTAAAAGATAATATATACTTGGATTATCACCGACGTGTCCGACGTGGGCCCACATCCATTTCATGAACCATGTAGAACCGTACCATATCCATCCAAAATTGATGAGAGAAAGACCAATAGAACATGGTGGAATAGGGGATGGATTGGACCCATAGTATACATTTAATTATTAATTAAATACCACTTAAATGAATCTTAGATATTTTAGATGAATGATTTGGAAATGAATCAGTTGATCTCACGAGGAGAAGAGAAAGAACAACACTTACTCTTAAGTATATAGGTGGCTAAATCAAATCCCGAGATGGCAACAGAGAACACTATGAATTTGAATCTTGTAATTGTCTTCTTCTTTTTTTTTTGTCGGTGTTTTAATAAAAATATTTGTAAATATAAATTTAAATATTATATCTGTCTCCTTTTATCGGTATTTTTATCAAAAATATTTATTTTTCATTTGAACTTACACCATATATTTGGGTTTCAAGTATAATAGATTTACTGGTGAGAGAAGATGTTATAATGTACAAAGAGATGTCAACCTTAATTATGGGTCAAATACAGGTTATAATAGTCAACTGATTAGTAATGGACATGTTAGAACAAGGGGGACATATGCTCCCAGCTTTCCAATAATTTGATTCATGTCATCAATTTCCCCTCTTGGTTGGACAAAATTGAGTATATTGTAGTTTCTAATCACCAAATGATCAAAGATAAAGATCCATTAATCAATTCACAATCCAATCAGTAGTAGCTTCATCATATTGATGATGATGATGATAATGATGATAATAATAAGGAAACTCGCATGCGATCAATGAGAGATACTTAAAATATTTTAAAAAATCAAATTTAAAAATTTAAAACTCAAGACATCTTTTCAAAAAAGCTCAAAAAAAAAAAATCTTTCTTAAGAAAATCATCTTACACTTTTCATGTCGAAAAAAACATATTAAAATCTTGTTAAGCAAATCTACCTAAAGTGCTTGAATTGGATTTATCTACTCTTGTAATTAGATTTAGGATGAGTTGGAATAGGAAAGTGGCATTGGAGTCAAATTTAGGTCAGGATCGAAATACAAAGGTGATTAGTGATGATGAGTTCCACATTAATAATTACTCTATTGGATTGCATCCTTCCTCTATTTAGACCATCTAAATTCATTCCAAATCCAATCCTATCCAAAAGATCTTAATCTGACTTTTTTAAAAGAAATATTGCTTCTATTAAAGATATCAACTAAATTAGCTACTAAAGACATTAAATATTGATTAAGAAAAATAAATTTTCCTAACTACGACAGTCATTCTCAGATGGTCAATGTTAATTAAGAGCAGTACTAACTAACAGTAAGGCTGGAATTTGTATCAGACAAATAGCTTGGAAGTAGTGTCAGAGAGAGAGAGAGAGAGAGATGAAATTGAGCTACTGAATTAAACAACACATAGAAGTATGTTTAGCTTATTGATAACTTCTAAGAGAGATATCACAATGTAACCAATACAAAACATAAGCCATATTTCCTTGCATCTGTATAACATGTCCACAAGGATTCTTTCTAGTGTCAGCTGCACAAAGATTTCAGGGCAAAATAGTACTTGAGATGAGCAGAGTCTCTGCTCCACAGTAGCAACTTCTTGATATGATCAACCCAGACAACATAGACAAAGGAATCTAAATGAACAAATTAATGACATAACTACTGCTGAAATCCTTTTCAGGTGATTGCATTTTTCTTTGTTTTCCATGATATGTTCCACAACTAACATAACATTTCAACAAGAATCTTGAGAACAGTTAAAAGCAGCAGCAGTCTCAGAAGGCATAAACCTACCAAATGCAATCACTAAAATTCATGTCATATTAACATGGTTATTACAAAATTCAACCTAAGCAGTGTAGTTAGATATAATAGAATGGGAAGAAAATTGATGCAAATTTCAGGACAATATATATTCCGTTCATCGGTTTAATGATAAGCCAAAAGATTGTTATTCAAATCAAATTCAGGTATCATAAAACTATTCATCGACAGGCATATAATCCACCAAGGAGTCTCAACATATATGAGTGCCAATGTGGATCCATGGTTCCGTGGCTTGGAGGTCACAAGATACATTCCTAAGATGTCATGTGTCCAAGGCATTTCCTATAGTAATATTTCCGATCAGTAAATTTAATTCTTTGGCAGCGAGCAAGGAAAGAAATATCAGATTTATCTCTTGAAATGTTGCAATGAGTCGTGCATCTCTCAAACACAGAATCTAAGACAACTAAGTACCGTGGTTACTCTTAAAAACGGTATTTGTGATAGTTTCGAACAACATACAACTCATTGCAACATTTCAGGGAAGAGTGTCTGCTAATTTTCCTATTTATTTTCAAATGCTGTCGAAGAATCGAAAATACAAGTGAGGATAATGTAGATATAGAATTTTTCATTGTCAACCACTTTGACATCAATATGCTAACAGCTCAGTTCAAGTGATGGTATTCAGCTATGACGAATGAACAAGCACAGTATAACATCTAGACAAAAGCAACCACATAATAGAATGTCACCGCTCGGATCTAACTCAATATATATCGGCCATAAATTTTACAAGGGCCAAAGAGAGAGAAGTCTGTCAGAAAGTAAACCAAGAAGAGGGGAGAATTAAAAAAGTGAAAGTTATTCCCATGTTATTTGAAGCTGAGACATTTCTGTGATTCTAATGTGAAACCACATGAAAGAATGTGTAGCAAATTGTGAAGAAAATAGATAAAAATTAACTAACTTGGACATTCATGAGAAGCCTTGTAACTTTACTTAGTGTCTCTCGAGCGGATATGGTGTCCGGATGATGCTCGCCACATATGGAAGTCCTAATAAATATAGCCTCTCGAATGAGGTCATCTCCTTTGTCATACTGTCCTCCCTTGAGCATTAGTTTTGCCCTTGTTTCTAAAACAGTTGCCCTCAGGAGTGAAAGTTCCTGCCAGAGATATGTGTTCCGAGAATCAGATTGAACTTGTCTGACACAGCAGAAAGATTTATCAAGCCACTTCTCAGCTCGTGAAATGAGGGTGTCCGCGGCAACTTCTAGAACATCAGTTGAATGCTGGAGAAGATCCAATGCTGCATTGCACTGTGATAGGTTGACAAACATGTTTACTGCAAGTGGCAGAACCACACGTTTCATGAAAAATAGCAACTCGGACGGTCTTAGTTTTACAACAATGGGATCAGTTGCAAATCCAAAAAGTAAGAAGCAAGCTGCCCAGAGATGCTCAGGGTATAGAGAAATGGAATTTCTAAGGTAAACTGCTTGTACCATAGCATGAGCAAACCGATTGCCCCCTCTTTTGCGAGCATATAATTTGATGAGTTCATGGAAATGGATACAGTCAGGTTTTGTGCTACTTCTCCCAATCCCAAATCTGATCAACATGGAAGTTGCCTCAGCTTCAGATCTCTTGATACGAGAAGCAGTTAAGCTGCCGGATAATGCATGCCAGCACTTCTTCCAAAGGGGGGAACTACGACGCTTCTCTGGAACCTTGTGTGCAGCCAAAGCTAAGAGCGGCATTGGAATTGCAGAAGGAGCAAACCAACCACTTACCTGAACCATTCTGGTGGCCAAACTCCTTGGTCCGTCAGCATGATCAAATATGGAAAGACAGACATCTAAAAGTTGAACAAGAACTGCATTTCTTCGAAATGTAAGAGCCTCTCTTTCAGTCCATGCCATATCTCTCACAGGCATTCTATTAATAGTATCAAGAAGTCTACTTGGAGTAATAGGAAGCTCAGAAAGAATGGCACCAACAATGGCAAGACTTAGCGTAAGCCTACCGAGCTTCTCCTCAATGACCCTGAGAGCATCAACTTCCACCATGGGATAATCCTTTACGCCTCCCTTCATCAAAGACAGTGCCTCCGCACCAGATAAATAAGACAGATTCATGGGATCCAAGCTCATCACCCGAGGAAGGCATGTAGTTATTAGTAAGTGTGTTTCTCCACCAAAGCGTGGCAGCAGATCCATGATATCTTTTTGGTCCCACCAGTCTTTCTCATTCTCCAAATTATCTATAATAATTAAGAACGGGATATCTCGAATTAATTCTTTCCTAACACTCGCAATAGCTTCCTCTTCCTGCTCCTCAAAGCACTTTGTTCTTCCTTTCTCAAGAGAATGATTCTCGATGCTAAGGTCAACTTCCAAAAAGGTTCGCAGAGCCAAATAGTTTTGCCGAAAATATCTGGCTTCTCCTCCCACCCATAAAACCATCTTATATCTCTGAAAGAATCTGTAAGCATATTCCAAAACTAATTCTGTCTTGCCAATTCCAGACTCACCAGAGACACAAGCAATACCCTTGCCATATAGTATCTTCATGGATCTTTTTCTCCTAGAGTGCCTGCTTCCATTCTTTGGCCTTAGAGGGCGGTATCGTTTTAGTGGACTTCCCAACCTTTGCATCTCTATTTCATTCTCAGATTCCTTCCATAGGACTGGCTCTTTTCCTTTGCTGCTGCTCTCTGATTGTTGATCTTTTGCATCTTCTTCTTCACGATACTTGTCAGGGCGCCCAATAACCAGAGATTTTCTCCTGTGCCTCGTCTTGAGTTCAAAGTATTCTCTTTCTCCATCTCCACTAACATCACCAAACAGAATAAGCTCCAACTCGGAGAGTTCCTTTTTGCGCCCAACAAAATCTTCATTTCGAGGAAACGGGAATTCCTCCTTTTCCACCCTTTCCCTCCATCTATTAATTCTATCAACCACGCTTCTCCTCCCCAATCTTGTAGCTAGAAAAACAACTGCCTGCAGTACACAATCTCTCCAGTTGCCATCACATGCCTCCAACTGCCAGTCCAACACCCTTGAGAGTCCATCAATGGCCTCTCTCCATTCTCTCTCCAAGCCACCATAAAGCATCCATAACTCACCACCATATTTCTCCCATAATTCTCCCCTCTTCTCGATTATATCTCTGGCAAGACAATCACCAGCGCCCAAATCAAAGTAGATTGGTATCAGATTTTTCTTGTTCAGGAAACATCTAAGCTCCTCTATGCTATAAGGGTTCCCAAATGACTTCTTTGTGAGTATCACCACACCGTAGGCAGAAGCATTCATTATTCTTTCAACTGCATCATGGCTGCGAGCATTCCTACATCGGGTCCTGTCAGATGCAAAGCAACTGATCCCCTGAATTTCCAGCTCCGCACGAAGCCAGTTGGCAAATCTCAGCAAAGATGGCTTCCTTCCATGAAAGCCTATGTACACATCGTAGCTCCGAAGTTTACTAGTTGAAGAAACTGAAGCTGAAGGCCTAGTACACAAAAGCTTCCCCTGTTTTTTGCCCAATCTCTTCTGCTTCTCCCCTCGACCCAAGAAATTATTTCCTGTCCCCTGGCTATTATTAGATGAACTGCCATTGCAAACACCATTAAAGGAGGAAACCAGAGTAAGGTTGTTATATACGGCTCCTGGAGTTCCAAAATTACTGGAAGAACAGAAACTGGGAGCAGGAGAAATATTGGAAGCAACAAAATGGATATTAGATATTGACTGCAACCGTCCAGTTAGGGAGCCAAGATGATCCACGGTACTACCGACACCGTTTGGGCATGCTGCACTGTCATGCTTTAGAGGTTCAGAGGTATGTGTTGATGGTGACCGTGGGGAGAAGAAAGGAGACTGATTAGCAGAGACGAATGCTGAAGAAGAAGATGAAGGGTTCCGAAGGGTTGTGGCAGATAACGCCCCGACATTGGAGCTTTCTTGTTGAAGCTCCATATATCCATCTTCATAAGATATCCACCACTTTCAGTGTTTGATATTTGATTTAACTAGACTTTGCTGTCCCTCAGAAACATGGAAATGTATTAACTCCAAATAAAGTGGTGTTCTGAAATAAGAAAGGATCAAGTATTAGTATGGCACAAATAAGAAATCTAATTAACACAACAATATCTTGAGATTAAAAGGATGAAAACTCAAAGCTGACAGCTAAATCAAGAAATCAGTGCACCAACTTTGAATTTCTTCTTTTCTTTCTAGGTAAATGAGTCATAGCTGTAAGAAGCTTGAGTTCATGGTGATGACAGTCATCACCATGATCATCACCTAAGTCCATGGCGATGACGGTCATCACGTCAAGTTTCAAGAAAACCGACCAAGTTTCGTGGGCAATCTTAACTATGCTGACCTAACAAAATAATTCTGAAGATTTCAAACTGAAAGTACTATAACAATAAAGATTTTCTCATCCGGTAGATTACAAATCTGAAATTTTCTCCTTTTTAATGGGAAAGAAATATAGTCAAAGAGGATAAACATATATGTGCTGGTGGTAATCTGACCATCTCAAGATGAAGACAAGAACCAAGTCCTAAGCCTGAGAAACCAATCAAAAGCAGAAGAAAGAAACTTATTGGCATAGATCTCGTAAAAGGAAAGCAACTCGTGAGCTTAAACTTCCTAACATGGAGCAGAATCCTCTGAAGTTTTCGGAGCAAGGACTTCAGGAAACAACCCTCCATTTCCTTGTACATTCATGATGAAGAAAATGGCGAAGATCTCGTCAGATTAAATGCATTCTGAGAGCAAAATCTGAAAACAAGAATGGGAAGGAAACTGAGGCGAGATCCCTGCACAAGAGCTCAAATTCACACCATGGGAGAAGGGCTTCCAAGAACCTAAAGCCACATGTGTCTTCGATCCAACAAGTTCACTATGCAAAGATGCAGCGACCCTGCCAGATCTGTGCTGGCTTCCCTCCTTTCATGAACTCTATGTAAAGATCCAGCCTTTAAGATTGCATAGGATAAAAAAGGCATGTTCTTAATAACCTAATGCACGCGAGATCCAAAAGGATCCCACCAAATATCAACAAAACAAATGAGTCGCTTCGTCAAGAACCAACAAGGGACAGCGAAACATCGCAGGAACAGCGAAAAAACCAAATCTTTTTCGTGATTCTTGCTCGCAAGATCGTTCCTTTTTTGTGGCCAAGGAAAAAGAACGAGATCCCTGAGGGCTATGGAACAGACGCATAAGAGGAAGGTGATCTGGCGGCCATTGAGGGCGTGACAGGGACCTGAGAGCCACCAATCTCTGGCAAAAAACAGAGCACGAAGAGATTTTGATGGGTGGAGATCAAGAAAGCTTACATCTTTCCTGCTCTCTTCCCCTCCCCGACGCGCACTCGCATGGATGCCTGCCTCCACTTCCCCTCCTCACTCTCGCCAAATAGACTAATCTGAGAAAACAGCGGAGCTCCACCGTGAACAGCGATAAGATATATCGGAGGGGACAAAGCTGGTGCCTTTTGTTTATTGACAGGCGGCGCGTGACAACAAGCAGCAGTTTTGTACTGTTTCTGTTTCGTGTTTCCTGTTCTTGAAAACAAGAACCAGTCTGATGATAATAAAGGAGAAGCAAACATCAAATTCTGAAGCATAAATCTCAATTCTATTGTTTCCAAGCTCAAAATCCAATAATCACCTCAAAGCTTTACGTTGTGGTGCAGCTCAAATCTCAAGATCGATGGAAGTGTTTCCGAAAACAAAACCCAACATGTTTCCCGGCCTTGATCTCAGACTTTTATCCAGGGAAGAGTTATAACAGAAAGCAAGACCGTATGGGAGCACCAGAGTTACTGTTTCCTTTTTCCCTTCTTTGGTCTCCGAGGCCTTGAAAGAGCTGCAATTATGTTAAAGGAGGTCTCTGTCCACAATGCTTTGATCTTGTCACTTGTTGCCATTGTCCTGCCATCCTTCCTTCTTTAGGCCCCTTTTTGCTGGTGGAGGAGGCTGTAGAGCTCTCCCCTCTCTCAAGAACAGGCATGAGGGTGTGCATCTGACACTGAGGTAGGGGAAGATGGAAGTACCCTCCCTTCCTCCTCTTTTGGTGTTTGGTGCAACTGAAAGAGGTCACCAGCCTCTGTAATGTACTTGTGTAGGAATCATCACCACCATTATTATTATTCTTAGTTAGTGATAGCTGATGAAAACATCGGTGCTTTGTTTTGTTTTGGTGCATCTCTCTCCATCTGTCCAGTCTTCCCTCGTAGATTTTGCTACCATATATGAAAGGTTTTCAGGGGGCGTTTATGGAGTTACACTTTGCCTGACTGCAATATCTCTGTCACACAGTGTCAGCTGATGGCCAACACAGGAAGGTTGGTAACGAGTTCAGAGAAGACGATGCTTCCATCAGCTTCCGTGGCCGACACATGGCATGCACCCAAACAAAACTATCTTTTTCTATCTGACAGTGTTGGATGGTAATAGCAGGTAAAACCCAAGCAAAACCAGTAGCTGCTTGACTTCATGGGTTCCTCATGCAACTAAGTAATCAGGATGTGGTCATGGCCTCATCCTCTACATCTGCTACTCCTCCATGGCCAGCACCGGAAGCTTTCATCTGGTCCACCAATGTGGGAGGAGAGATCTGCTCACCACATCTGATGGTGGAGGATATATGTCCTCCGAAGTACAAGTAACATGTGGTGTGCTCGAGACCATGGTGGAGTCTGGGGATGAGGGATGGAAGAATGTGGAGGGTGTCATTATCAACGCAGACAACGCTCTTCTACTTCTTAAGGAGGGACACATGTACGACTCTTCTTCTTCTTCTTCCATGGGACAGCCCAAACCTTGGAAGAGATGGTCTGCTACTTGGCCAGAATCCTCCATTGTTTGCTACATTCGATTGAGTTAGATGCAAACAACAACACAAGTAGTACATGGAATTCCGGCTTAGGTTGACAAGACATGGTTGGTGCATGAGGAAACCAAAGGCATCTTGTCACTTCAAGACAACATTTCCAAGGTGCCAACATGAGAAAAGAAATATTTCTCTTATTATTTATATATATATATATAATAGATTTATTAGGTAATACAACCTAATCAAGAGTTGATCAGGTCCATCAATTAGGTCAGTCACCTCATTACTACTAACTGGAAATAATGGGACTCATTACTAAAAAGGAATTTAAGCATATCTTAGTATATATGGGCAATGATATATAGTGAATCTATGGTGGATAGCATGTTGGGTTACCGTTTGAGCCTTTGGTTGTGATAAGAACAATTGTGTCAGCTGGCAAAGAAACCCTAAACAATCCCACCATATTTCTTTTTGGATCATTCAGAGAATTAGGGTTAGGGGTAGGCATGCAGCTAATTAAGATTGTTATTTCCAAGAGCATTATTGCTGTCACCACAATTAAACTAAGCCCGCCCCATTGCCATGAGACTTGTGGAGCTTTTGGCTTTCCCCTTTCGGGTTGCGAATCAAAGCCATCGAGTTGAATCCCATGTGAGGCTGCAAGACTAGTCTCTGCTGCTCTCTCATGGTGGGGTTTCGTGCATGTGGACTCGCAGAGGAGGTCGAGTTGCAGGTGTTATCCACTGCTTCACATGCTCTTTGAGCTGAGCAGGAAGAACCAATAGATTAAAAGTGTTATCAACCAGTCTCTGTCTTCTCTTTTGTCAATCCACTTGTTGCAGTGAAAGCATCGGCGTTGATGATGAGATTACACAGATAACAAGCCTGTTGTGTGCTGCGGAGTAGCAGCAGCAGCAGCAGCATTTAGTTGGAGGCTTTGGTTTCTGCAGCTGAGCAACGTAGTAGTAGCACTGATACACACATTCCCCAATTCATGGTGTTTGCACAAACCTAAGTATTGGAATGCTAATCAAAGTAATTTTTGTAATATAATTTAATTAAAGAACATATGATCCTTCAGATACAAATATAATCTTTAAAACCAATTATATTTGGATGGAGACGGTTTACTTTGTCGGAGACGACAAAGATCACGCAGTAGGACGCGACCAGATGTGCCGACAGGCGGCCCATTCCCTTGTGGAGTCCCAGCGCCATGGGCGCATCGGTTTGATGAAGCCGAAAGCGGCATCGGATCGCGGCAGCTCAGTCGCCCATCACGTCGCACGCTGGCCCGGAAGGAGAAGGCACACATGCCTCGCACGTCATGCGCGAAAGGGACTCCTCATCTGCTCGACATAACGCGCGACGGTGCGGATGGACCACATGAAGTCCCTCTATCGATCTTGTAAGCCGTTTTATTGTTGCTTGTACATACGCTGGCATTTATGCTCTTCCTTGTTACGGCGACTTGCACTCCACCTGCTTGATGAAATGCTTGCCGACGATTAAATGGTTTCTGACGCAGCCCAGGATGGAGAGAGGAGCGCAACACAAGTCCAAGGATGATGTGATGGCCCAGCTGTTCAGCTGGTGAGATGTCAGGTGGGTGCTCGACGAATTGCCTCAAAGAGGTAATTTATCCCAAGTCACAACGGTTTCAAATTGTTATAATCAATGGTAGATGTTATCATCTCATCGTTCCAATTCGAATCTCTCATCATATCTCAATTTTAAATTGATTCGGATATTAATTTTCATGATCAAAATCTTCACCTATCATACTTCGATATTTCTGTAATTTTATATAATATAAAGAGTATCATATAAATTATTTGGCATTGCCAAAACCTAATGATGAGGAACAGCAACAAAAGGACACATCCGGTGGAAGCTTTCACTGACTTCCACAAAGCAACTCGCACATCAAGGCTGCAAACAAATAGGTAGCGGTGGAAACAGTCTCTGAGTGCACACCAGTGAAGAGACAACACTGAGGCCAACTCAATTGAATACATGCATGCATGCTAGCTTTAGTGGAGTTTGTCCGTCTCACTACATTATGCGTCTGTTTTGTGATTCACCAGCCCGAGCATGGATTAGCACTTCAACTTGTGGGCTTTGGAAAAGCTCGCACAGTGCATATGTCATATCATTCGGATGCGTTCGTAGTAACTCATTCCTCATTGGATGGGATTAAAATATATATATATATTTTATTATATATCGAAATAGTTATTGATTTTTTTCTCTTACAACTTTTAATATAAATTAACATGGGATAATGTTGACACATAGGTAGCTGTCGGATATAACATGACTATCGTACTTGAATTTAGTAATCTAAGTATGGATCGTAATCCTTGTTGAGATCGCAAGTACCATCAAATTGTCATTGTCAATGTTAGTGGCTCGAATAAAGGTCATTGATGTAATTAAAGAATGACTAACTTATGTTTCTTAGGATCAAGTCGTGAGTCAGAAGGTATTGGTGCTCATAAAAAATGTCCCACTTAGTCTTTTTCAAGATGGACAGAAGACCCTTTAGGGGTTACAAATAGTTTGATCATTATTGATGATCCAAATAAGGCCCAGGTTCGATAATCCATAGATTTGATATCATCTCTTGTGGTGAAAGAGTTATTACTAGAAACAAACATAGAGCCGAAAGGAAAACAATATTTATTGCTCGTTAACTTGTAAATACATCATAGAAAACTTATAGATGTATAAAAATATAAGTAGTCTTTCGATAGCACCTATATGTTCTTGATAAATTAATGATTACTATTGATTTTGGTCTCCTCTATTGTTGCTTAAATGAATAATAGGAATTTTGATATTCTTTAAGTAATTGGGCACAGTTTGGATAAAGGATTTTGGCTATTGGAACTTGAGAAAAAAAAAGAGGTTGTAGCTAGAGGTTTCCAGCACTCGTAGAATTCTCTCTCCTCTTGCCCTAAGTAGAAGTTAGAAGGCTAGGGTTCCTGGGACTCTTTCTTAGTTGCTTTAGGGATATTATTATTCTTCATCCTCTTATTGCTACCAAGATTTTTGTAGTAAGGGTTGCAGGCAGGAAAAATGATTGTTAAACTTCATACTCTTTTCTTTCTTTTTTTTCTCTTCTTAGCTTAAGGTCCGATAGACACTCGAGAGAGGGCATAACTTAGATGATTTGAAGAGACCTATAATCCCTTATATTTATAAAATTGAGAATGTCCAAAATCCTAATCTGACTAGGACTCTAAGACTTTTTCTTTATTCCTCGTAGTCATAAGAGTCTTTTGTTAATGGATATTCTAGTTGGCCAAGGGTTGCTCTAATACTAGTTCTACTAGGATTGGTATTGAACTGATTTGGGGATATTTTTAGATGAATCTCTCCTTTCTCTTTTATAGTTGAGTGATAGAACCCTTGCATATTCTAAACTTGGGGTTGATCTCTTTAGGGGATCGGCCTCCTTGGAACTCTATAGGGGTTCCTCCCTCCAAGTTGCTGCTCAAAAGTTACAGAAAAGATTCATCTATTGCTTAACAAAAGAGGAGGAATACATGGCTATTTATAGTGCTTCTAAACCCTAACTCCTAATAGGACTCCTACTCAAGGCTCTTACTTCTAGCCAACTTCTAATAGGACTCCAACTTAAGACTCCTATTCCTTTACAACTTTTAATTTTTATCTAAGAAACAACCTCCTAACCCTAGCCCCTCTTTAATAGGGGTTGGCTTAGGTAGGTTTTACATAAATGCCTCTAATAATTAGGACTCTCCTAGCTAGAGTCCTAACAGACCCACC
>LVTN01000272.1:0-38531 GCA_001649415.1 Musa itinerans | reverse complement strand
TAGCAACAATCACAAGAGAATAACTGGGATACAAGGATCACGTCACTGTGCACAATATCTAAATCCTCCCTAATTCTCCCCAAGTAATCACAGTAAGAATCTACTGTAAATTTGATCTAACTTGAGATGATAACACTGCTAGATGATTGAGAACAGTCTCTCTGCGTTGTCCTTGTCTTCTTCTCTTTCTTTCTCTTATTTTTCTGCCTTGTTCTTATTATTTTCTTTGGAATCACATGGCTGCAGCCTTCTCCCTCGTTGCTGCCTTTTTTTGCCAATTTTCTGTATTTTAAACGCAGCCACCCACACCCCCCTAACTTTAATCTAGGATTAGGTCAAAGGGGTGTGGGCTGTGGGCTAATAAAGCCCACCATAGGCTAATTATGGGCTGTCAGCCCAACAGCAGTAGCAGCATGCAGAGAGAGAGAGAGATGGCGAGGAACATGATGGAGCTCGTGAGAAGGGGAAGGAGCGGGTTGCCTCTTCTCCGAATGGCCTCGCTCTTCTCTAATCAACAAGCGGTGGATCCTGCAACGGCTTCTCCGAATCAATAAGGAACCCACGCAAGTGAGCCCCTTTTTACTCTTTGCTTCACCACCCCATCGGACTATAACCTTTTGCCTCGCATTTATCTCTTTCTTTCCATCTATCCTCGAGTAATCTTCAAACTTTGACAAATGTACAAAAATAAAGGAAGAAAAAAGAGGTAAAAAATTATCTCTTTTGGTGACAATAGTTTGGTTTGGTGAAAATGCAGAAAGAAAGGGAGAGAAAGAGGCAAACTCAGTATATATAGAATATTATTTGATGGTCTATATAAATTAATTTAAATCTTGAATATATAAAAACCTTGACTATCATATAATTATATATTGAAATAAAATATAATTCCATTAATGAAGATTCCTCCATCTTGTGATAGACTTTTGAGATATATCTCCAAAGAAATGATCTAAAGATTAATAATGACTAGAATTTTAAAATATCTAGACTTCACTAATTTTGTTGTATATTTAGATTATATTAAAGTAAAGCAAACTAAACACACCAAAATAATTCTATAAGAAGCTAGGAACTTCTTGAGATTTTACATACTATTTATGGATTGCTTCATATTTCATGTTGTAATGGAGAAAGATATTTTATCATCTTTATTGATAACTTTTCAAGATATAAATATATATATTTGATATATAAAAGTCTCTAACAATTAATATTTTTGAAGTGTACATCAGATAGGGATGGTGAATTAGATCCGTATTTTGGCCTATTTGCTAAATTCTTACAAAAATAAGATATTTTTGCTTAATTTTTATTATCATGAGTGCCATTGCAGAATGATATTGATGAAATATGTAATCGTATCCTTTTAGATATGGTTAGAATAATGATAGATTTTTCTTCTATACCTGAATTAATGGAAGGTGAAGTTCTTAAAATTACTATGTATATCTTGAACATTATACTAAGTTAGTTTTATTAACTCTATCTGAATTATAGACAAGTAGGAAACTTAATTTAAGCCATTTACATAGTTGGAATTTTTTAGTAAAGATAAGAGTATTTTAACCCACATAAATAGAAGTTGGATAAAAAAATTATTTTTGGATATTTCATTTAATTATCTAGAAAAATCTAAGAGATTGTCCTAAGTTAGTTAATCAACTTCATTCGAATTATAGATGAGTAGAAAACTTAATTTAAGACATTTATATAGTTGGGATCTTTTAGTAGAGATAAAGACTTTGATCAAATAATTATTTTTAGATATTTTATTGATTATTTAGAAAACCTAAGAGATACATATTTTATTACTTTAACCATAATACAGAATAGTTGAATCTCATAATGCAAGATTCCTAAAAAATATTAATACTAGTGGGAGTGAAAAAATCAAAAATATTTAATATTAAGGAGATATATATTGATACTCTTTTATCATTTTCTATTCAAAAAGTTGTTCCTCAAATTACTAAATAAATTGAGAACAATGAACAATGTAATAGCATTGATAAACTTGTATAGGATGAAAATATCATTATTGATGAACTTATATAACAACCATAATGGACACCTTTCAGAAGATTTAAAGAGAAAAGAGATTTATCATTTTTAATGATTATATGGTATATATATATAAGAATCAAATTATGATATAAGAATCAAATTATAATATAAGAATGAAAAGAGTCCCCTTAACATTTTCACAAGATATAAAAAATAGTAATTCTCAAATATGATATGACGCCATGAAGGAAGATATGAAATTAATATACTAGAATAATATTTGGGAGCTCATCAAATTATCTGATAATTATAAAATAGTAAGTTTTAAATGAGTCTTTAAGACTAAACTCAACTCGAATAGAAATATCAAATGATATAAAACCAAATTTACTCAGAATAAAGAGATTGATTATAATGAGATTTTTTTCTTAAATTTCTAAAGAGAACTCATTATGAATCATCAAGGCCTTAGTAGCTTATTATAATCTTGAGTTGCATCAAACAGATGTGAAAATAATATTTTTAAATGAGAATTTAGATGAAAAGATCTATATGAAACAACCTATAGGTTCACAGAAAAGATAAAAGAATATTTGGTTTATAAACTTAAGAAATTTATTTATGATATTAAATAAGTTTTCAAATAATGATATATAATATTTTATAATACCATTACTGCTTTTAGATTTAGTAAAAATATTATTGATCAATACATATATTTAAAGACTAATGAGAGTAAGTTTATTATTTTGATCCTATATTTGGATGATATTCTACTTGCCAATAGTGATCTTAGTTTACTATATAAAACTAAGAACTTCTCACTAAGAATTTTTAGATGGTTGATATAAATGAGGCAGCTTATGTTATTAGCATATAGATCATTAAAGATCGATCTTAATGATTGTTATAACCATCACAGAAAGGATATATTGATCAAATTTTGGAGATATTCAATATGTCTCTTTACTTAAAAAATGATACACCTATGACAAAGGATGAAAAATTCAATCGAAGTCAATGTTTTAAAAATGATTTGGAATTGAGTTGGATGAAAAATATTTCATATGTATGCTTAATTGAAAGTTTATTATATTGTATCAGATTATATATTAGTTTTGTAGTTGGAAAACTAAATAGATACTAGAGTAACATAGGAATAAAGCATTAAAAAGCTAAAAGAAAAGAAGATAAGATAACTACAAAAAGGATTATACGCTCACTTATAGAAAATCCAATTAGTTAGAAGTGATAAGATATTTAGATGCTGACTTTGCGAGTTGCCTTGACAATAAGAAGTCCACTTTATGATATATATTTTTACTAGCTGGTAAGCTAATTTCTTAAAAGAGTGCTAAGTGATCTATTATTGTATTATCGACAATAGAGACTAAATTTGTGATGTGCTTTAGGCTACTAATCAAACTTTATAGCTACGAAATTCTATTTCAACTTAGTATAGTTAACTCAATTATCAAGTCACTAAAGATATTTTGTTATAACACTATAACAAATTTCTACTAAGTACTTACGTCATTCTATTCTATGCACATTGAGATAAAGTATTTAGATATTATAGAAAGAGTCTAGAAATAAGAAGTGTTAGTTGAGAACTTCACGCTACTTTAATGATTGTTGATCTATTGACTAACACTTTATGACTTAAAATATACAAAGAACATATTCTTAGAATAGGTTTCGTAAGTAACCTATAAAATGTATAGTGATGTATGTTTAAGTGGTTATTATTATAATTATTGATCCATTAACTAAGGAATTATAACCTAAAGTATATAAAGAATATATTCTTAGAATAGATCTTGCGAGCAACCCATAAAATGTAGGTGATATATGTCTTAGTGGTTTTTGTAATTAATGTTATTGTTTGTATAAATAAAAGTTATTGTTTCTACTATCCTATTTTGTTATTATTATTTACATATTATATTTGTACGTGATAATAGGATTGTCCTAACAAAATAAATTATATAGAAGGAAATATTACATTGAATGAAATATGACAAAAATGACATATAATTGCTTTGACAGATATTAGTAGTTTAACTTGATATAATATTATGATATTTATTGGATTTATTTACATCGTGCATGTATAAAATTATCTTTTGAAACTTATAATCTAATCAAGTAAAATTATTTTAAAAATAAAATTTTATTTTATTATTATGATTTTGAATGTTTATTTTATATCTCTTTCGATTTATGAGCCAAATAGAAAAAATACTAACCATATGTGGCTCATAACCTAATCAATAAGACGTATTAAGGATTATAATTAGATTCTTATCAAATATATGATTGTCAATATTGATATAAATTTAAATCTTGAATATTGATATTGATAGAAGAGAATATCCAAGATGTTTTTCCAAATCCTCCCTCGTCTCCCCATAAATAGGCAGTGTCATTTATGTTATATAACATGTTTTGTGATATGACTCCATCAATAAAAATGATGAAGTAGGAGAGGGAAGAAGAGGGTTAGTTCTTTGCAGGAATAAGAGGTCACAACATCAAGGTATTTCGATTAGACATAAGCATATCAAATAAAGGTATGCACATATCCTTCCCAAATATATGATAATTTAGATATCAATTCTTAGTATAATTATTTTTTGCATTACAGTTATTTTCCAACAATTCTTGAAAACTATGTACAAAATCTTTGAAGTCTAGCGAAAAATAGATTTTGAAGCTAAAAATTATTAACCAGCAATTTAAATGTGAAAAGAGAAAGATACGTACGAGTTGGGACCCTAAAAAATCAAAAGTATGATTTGTTGATTGCCTTCAATCGATCCATGAAAGAAGAAATATTAGAAATTATTATTCATTTGCCAAACAAAAATATAGATGAGTTAAATATTAATATCGGATGGGTTAGAGATTAATAATCTTAAAATGAAAGAGTCTCTTGATATATCTTGGGTTTGATCTAAACTTTAAATTTTAATTTTTTTATATAAGAAAAGCACATGAGAATATTCGATCAGTCGATACTAAGTTTAAGTTTGATCTTAAGTCATGTTTTTATGTCAACATAAAATGACTGATGATTCGAATAATCCTTCACATCCAAATATAATACTGAACGAAACCATCATTACTACTAAATAATGAAGTATAATCAACCAAAGACATTATGATAATCTTAATTTTATCTAAGAACCTGATTGTAAATAGAAAAATTATCAATTATAGTTATCTAGTGAGTATGGTTTTAATATGAACCCAATCAAAATGAAACTTCTTTTGGTCTATGATTTGCTCATATGATCTTTTTTTATTTTTAAATTTGAGAAGTACCTATTTTTTGGGTATAGACATAAGAAGGATTTAAGTTTTGAGAGAGAGAGAGAGAGAGAGAGAGAGAGAGAGAGGAAGTCACGGTAATCTTTCTTGGCCGTGGATGAAGTAAAAGATAAGATAAGGAGCAATTAATCAAACAAGTTCATTGATATGTTTATTTTGGGCTCACAATTCAAGCAAAGAATCCAGGCACTGCCGACCACTGCTGGTTTCTCAGTGGCCTTTCACCTAACCTCTCCCACCGGATATGCCTCAAACTTCGCCATGTGAGTCGATGTGAAGAAGTGTGAGCGATGGGGAAGACGAAACAAGGAACGAACACAGCGAATAGTGCGTGCGGCTTGGAATTAACGCAAACACCTCGTAGATGGAAGGAAGCGGAAAGCACAAACGAGGCGTAGATGGCCATTGGATTTTGATTGAGGAGGTGGTAGCCGAAGTCAAACTACGGGTGAGAAGACTATGACAGAAGCCAACAAGGTAATGAACTGTTATGTATGATCACTTTCATGTCACTCACTTGTCGTGATACATCGGTGATAAGAAGAGATAAAACAAATCATGTTAATTTAGATGTCTGATACATCGGTGATTGATGCACTTATCATCCACGTTGAGTGTTACTCGAACGTGAAGAATCACTTGGACCATCGGATGTCATAGTGTTGATGTCGATACAATATTCTAACTCTCCACGTTTCATTAACCCATATCAACAAACAAATAAATCCAACTCCTCTTGGGAAAGAAGTAATTCTTTTTCCTATCAAAATGGGTTTTTTTGTCAAAATATCAATTTGTTATCAAAATATAAATATTAATCAGAATAACATAAATAGCATAATAATAAATTAATCACAAAGTGAGACCAAATTTTAACGTGAATAACTCAATGTGAGAAAAATACGGGACCATAGTCTATTTCAAACTTCCACTATCACTAGTAATGATAATAAGTTTATAATAAGTCTTCTATAAAATAACAAGAGGATCATAATAAGTCTCACTAAGTAGGTATAGCAGGAAAGTATCTTAGAGAGGATAAACTTCATATCAGCACCGTTAGAATTATAGAGCTTATTGTAAGAATTCTTCACATATAGTTTGGACCAAAATTCACAACGTTTGACCACTAATTATTAAATAAAAAAATTCAAAATCCTATTTTTCTCTCTATGTACTGCCACAAAAAAAAACCTTTCGTGGAACGCACACCTCTTCCTTTTTTTTCTTTTCATTTTTTTTGTTTTAATAAATCAGATTTGAGCTTATTGCCTAAATCATCTAGTCCAAGCCTAACACGTATGGGTTGGACCCAACAATTCTCTCCCTCCAGCTCATATGATGAGTTGTACTAAATCCGCTCTTCGCATACATACTTCAATCTTCTCCTTAGGCAAAAACTTTATTAACATATCTGATCTATTCTCATTGGTATGTACATTTTTCAATTATAATTCTTTCATCTCAAGCATATCATGAATCTAGTGATATCTAACATCAATATGCTTGGATTTAAAATGGTATGTTGAATTCTTGGAGAGATGAATGACATTTTGACTATCACAATAAACAGTATATCCTTCTTGTTTCAAGCCCAATTCCTGTAAAAACTTTTTCATCCGTAAAGCTTTCTTGCAGGCTTCAGTAATTGCTATATATTATGCTTCTGTGGTTGATAGAGCAACACAATTCTGTAACTTAAACTGCCAAAAGACTGCTCCCCTTACAAATGTCATAAAAAATCCTAAAGTGGACTTCTTGAAATCAGTATCACCTGTCATGTTTGCATCTATGTACCCTTGTTCATCACTGCTAAAACATAAACACAACTTAGAAATATCTCTTAGATATCTTAATATTCATTTCATTGCTACCCAATGTTCCTTACCAGAATTAGAGAGAAATCGATTGACGACTCCAATTGCATGAGCTATATCTGGCATAGTACAAACCATAGCATACATCAAACTGTCTACTACAGATAAGTAAGACATTCTGGACATTTCTTCTTTTTCTTTCTCACTTGTAGGACAATGTTTCGAACTAACATTTCTTCTTTTTCTTTCTCACTTGTAGGACAATGTTTCGAACTAAGCTTGAAATGACCTGCAAGTGGAGAACAAACTGCTTTGGCTTTATTCATGTTGAATATTTCAAGAACCTTTTCAATGTAAGTCCCTTGGGAAAGCCAAGTCTTCCTTTTCTTCCTATCACGAAGAATTTTTATGCCAAGTATTTGTTTCCCCAATCCCAAGTCTTTCATGGCAAAAGACTTAGCTCTTTTTTAAGTTTTTCAATTTTATCAACATCATGGCCAACAATCAACATATCATCAACATATAACAGGAGAATAATGAAATCATCATCTGAAAACTTTTTCATAAACATACAATGATCAGATGTGATTCTAGTATACCCTTGACTCATCATAAAAGAATCAAACTTCTTGTATCACTGTATAGGTGCCTGTTTGAGTCCATATAAGGTTTTTTTAAGCTTACACACTAAATTTTCTTTTCCCTTAACTTAGAAACCTTCTGGTTGCTCCATGTAATTTTTTTCTTCTAAGTCACTATGAAGAAATATTGTTTTCACATCGAGTTGCTCAACTTCTAAATTCAAGCGAGCAACCAAACTAAGAACAACTCGAATAGAGGACATTTTCACCATAGGAGAAAATATTTCTTCAAAGTCAATACCTTTCTTCTGATTGAATCCTTTCACAACTAGTCGTGTCTTGTATCTTTGTTGTAAGCTATTATTTTCAGTCTTTAATTTGTAAACTCATTTATTCTTGAGAGCTTTCTTCTCTTTAGGTAACTTTACCAAGTCATCGGTATGATTCTCAAGCAAGGATCTCATTTCTTCTTGTATGGCTTTAACCCACTCATTGTTATGCTCACGTAGAATAGCTTCTTAGTAAGTTTTTGGCTCTTCCCCATCAGTAAATATAACATACTAATTTTTCTTCCTTTCATTCTGTTCTCGCTTCCAAAACCTACATTCTTTCTTCATGTGTCCTGTCCTAGTATAGTGGAAACATTTGATATCTCTTTTAGACTTGGATCTTCCTCTATAACCATGTGGATTTCTGTTATGACTTCTTTCACATCTTTCTTGTTTTTCAGCAACAAATATACCAAAAGAAGATTCTTCATGTTCTTTCCTTCTGGCATCTTCATTGAGCAAACTATCTTTAATTATATCTATAGTTACAGTCTCCTCTAGCGTGGAGTTACAAATTATCACAATATATGTTTCCCAACTTTCTGGTAAAGAGCTGAGAAGTAATAATCCTTACATCTCATCATCTATATTCATTTTTATAACAACCAGCTTGTTTGCAAGACTCTAAAATAGGCTTATATGCTCAACAATGTTACCACCATATTTATACTTCAAATTAATAAGCCTTATGAGGAGAGAAATTATATTTCTCACTATCTTTTTCGTAAAACGATTTTCTAACATTTGCCAAACAATATCAGCTCTAGTTTCATCAGAAATATGCTCGTACAAATTTATATTCATCTATCTTCTAATATAAGCAATAGCTTTTCTATGTTGAACCTCGTATTCTTCATCTTCCATAGTAGAAGGTTTATCTTTAACCTTGATAGGCTTATACAAATCTTTGCAATAGAACAAATCTTCCATCATACGTCTCCAAGTGAAATAATTTGATGAGTTCAATTTAATCATAACATATGACTGTTCCATTTCAATCACACAAGAAAAAACTAGCACCAAACAACATGTTGCTCTGATACCACTTGTTGGGAAAAACCTGTTATAGCGGAATAATTCATTTACCTCTTTGTGTATCAAAATGAGTTCCTCATCAAAATATTAACTTGTTACCAAAATGTAAATATTAACCAAAACAATATAAACAACAGAATAATAAATTAATCACAAAGTGAGACCAAATTTTAAGGTGAAAAACTCAATACGGGAAAAACCACTAAACCGTAGTCCACCTCAAATTTTCACTATCACTAGTAATAACAACAGGTTTACAATAAATCTTCTCTAAAATAACAAGAGGATCATAATAACATCAAGACCATATATCTTGCCTCAAGAATAACATATCTTCATCATATGGATAGATCTAATCAAAAAAAAAGTTTAAGTCTCACCAAGTGCGTATAGTAGGAAAGTACCTCAAAGAAGATAAACCTCATATTAGCATCATTAGGATTGTAAAATTTACTATAAAGATTCTCCATATATAATTTGGATTAAAACTGACAACGTTTAGTCACTTATCGTCAAGCAAAAAATTCAAAATCCTAATTCTCTCCTCTCTCTTTTCGGTGCACCACCACCGTTCACTGTACCCCACGATAACCCTTCGCTGCACGCTTTTTTCTTTTTTTTTAATAAATCAGATTTAGACTTATTGTTCAAATCATTTAGTCGAAGCTCACGTATAAGCTCGACCCATCAGATTTAGACTTTCCCAAATGATCTAGTCCATGCCCAAAGTTTGGAGGGAGTCGAAGTGGCTTGATAGCAACTATGAGAGAATCCCACTAATAAAGCTTTAAGACGAGAGGAGTAGGTCGTGCCAGAGAGGCAAACATGCATTTGCTGAGGTGTCTTCAATTAAAGTCCTCAGTTCACACTGACTTCTTGTGGGGGGGCCGAAAACTACGTGCATTACGGCCTCGGATTTGGACGCTTAGCCATGCAGAGAAGGCCTATAAATACCCTTCGCTACCTCCCTACACCCTCCACTATCTCATCTCTCGGTTCACTACTCGTGCAAGTGTAGCTACCATGGCTGGTAGAACAGCGCGTGTTGAGCTCTGCGCTCTCGCCTTCTGTGCTCTCCTCAGCCTCCAGCTGGCCTTGGCCTCTAGATCCCTTTATGGAACTGGAGCCGGAGGTGGAGGTGGAGGTGGCGGCGGTGGGGGCGGTGGAGGTGGTGGTGGCTCTGGATATGGTTCAGGTTACGGCTCCGGATATGGTGAGGGCGGCGGTACGGGGAGTGCTGGAGGGTATGGTAGAGGAGGAGGTGGTGGAGGCGGCAGTGGCGGGGGAGAAGGAGGAGGTGAAGGCGCTGGCTCCGGTTCCGGGCATGGCTATGGCTCTGGCTCTGGCTCTGGATATGGTGAAGGTGCCGGCGGTGGGAGTGCTGGTGGATACGGTAGAGGAGGCGGCGGAGGTGGCGGCGGGGGAGAAGGGGTTGGTGAAGGCTCGGGATATGGGTCTGGCCATGGCTATGGATCCGGCTACGGTGCTGGTGCTGGTGGCGCTCAGGGTGGAGGTTACGGGAGCGGTGGAGGTGGCGGAGGCGGCGGTGGAGAGGGCTCGGGCTCGGGCTCGGGCTCCGGCGCTGGTTCCGGCTCAGGCTACGGTAGCGGAGGAGGAAACGGTCACTACTAGAATTGATCTCGACGCTGCACTACCGGTATACAGTATTGTAAGATGCGGATGTGTGTGTGTGTGTGTAACACCAAATAAGCTTTCTCGGTGATATAAAGAATGGCTACGTTTGTCTTATTGCTTGTTTCTGTAAGTGGAAGCCTGTCATCAATCTCTTACAGCTACTACTGTGTACAAGTCCTAATAAATGTTGGATATTACCTATCCATTTATGACCATCTCAAACAATGTTCATTTGCCCAAGTAAGCCTATAAATAAAGTACAATGAGGGCTCCAATTGAAGATAATTATTGTATTTTAATTATGAGAAGAAATATTATTCTCTTATACTTAATTAGTCAGATGTCCTGACACTAATCAAGTAAAATTATAACTGTCCAATCTATTATTATTATTATTATTATTTGCCAATGTTATTCCATCTAAAAACTCAAGTCATTAGATATTTTTTATAAGACTGGTTTTGAGAAGATTTGAATTCATAACCTATCTTCCTTCCTTGAAGTCATTTCATCTAAAAAGCTTATGCCATTAGATGAGACGCCATGAATATTTTCATATTCTTAAGCCAACGTTCTAACCCTACAAGAAGGAAGTCCCGTTAGAAGACAGAGGAAACTAAGGATTTAGCTTGCCCTGTTATCAACTTGTTCCCATCTCGTATCCGAATCTGATCGCATCAATTCATCGATATCGCATCAGACGATCAACTTCGAGGTTATTATAGAAGAAAACTGGAGTCTTAGTGCTGTTTCACCTAAACTATCCCGCTGGATTTAGCTTGCTCTGCGCTTCCCCAAGTGTCTCGATGAGAAGAACTACAAGCAATCTGGTGGATTAGACAACCTTAAAATAACATGAACAACACACGCTCCCACCATGACGACGCAATCCAAAGGAGAGAGAGAGGGGCGGTTGGAGTGATTGGCCACTGGATTGGGATAGTGACAATGACACAAGAAGGCAATGCAGGAGTGCATCGTGATGCGCGTTGGAATCGACCAGAAGCAGGAGATTGACATTTATCTTCATCATCGCAGGAGATTGACACTTATCTTCATCATAGCCTTCGAGGTGCTTCAAACGCGGAATAGGCTAGACCTCGGCACAGCAGAAGCCACATCTCGCACACTCGTATATGAATGCAAGGAAGAGAAGGGATGGATAAGGTTGGCTGATAGCTATCCCGAGGGAATCCCACTAACCAAATCGATGGAGACAAGTCTTCAAAAACCAAAGTGATGTAGACAACGGTTGAGGAAGCAAGAAGAGAAAGGGTGGCGGTGAACTACTGGGACCAGACGAGTGTTCCAAACCAATGGACCGCCCACCGCGTTCGGCTTCCTCCACAAGTCCTCGTTTCACACGCGCTTTACTTCCGGCAGCTAAAACTACGTCCACCCATTATGGACTCGGCTTTGGACTGTTAGCCATGCAAGGAAGGCATATAAATTCTGCTCTCAGTTCACTAGTGTTGCAACCATGGCTGGTAGAACAACTTGTGTTAAGCTCTGGGCTCTTGCTTTCATTGCCCTCCTCAGCCTCTCCAGCTCGCCTTCGCTGCTAGATCGCTGACTGGAACTAGCGCCGGAGGTGGAGCTGGTGGCGGTGGCTCGGGATATGCCTCCGGTCACGGCTCTGGATATGGCGAGAGTGTCGGTGGGGGTAGTGCCGGAGGGTATGGTAGTGGCGGTGGCGGTGGAGAAGGGGTTGGTGAAGGATCTGGCTATGGCGCAGGGCATGGCTATGGGTCCGGTTATGGTGCGGGTGTCGGTGACGGGAGTGCCGGAGGGTATGGTGAGGCGGCAGCGGAGGAGGAGAAGACGGAGGTGTAGGCGTTGATGAGATATAAAGAGAAATAACTTTTGTATATGAACAAATACTAGCAGATCATACAGCGAAATTTAAATAGAATCACGATCAAATAGAACACCAAAATGTACGTAGAAAATTCCTCCAATGTGAAGGGTAAAAATCACGAGGCAAACTAGAGATAATCCACTATGAGAATAATGAATATACAAGTCTCAATCTCTTGCTCAAAAACCTAACAACAATCACAAAATAATAATTGGAATACAATGATCATATCACAATGCACAATATCTAAATTCTCTTCAATTTTTCCTGAGTAATCACAGTAAGAATCTATTGTAAATCTGATCTAACCTGAGATGAGAACACCGCTAGATGATTGAGAACAGTCTCTCTGCGTTGTCCTTATTTTCTTCCATTTCTTTCTCCTTGGATTTCTATATTTTTCTACTTTTTTTGCTGCGGTAAAAAATCTCATATGTTGGCCCTCGTTGCTATCCTATTTATGTCTCTTTCTGTCTTTTAAAATGCAGTCACTTATACCCCTAATATGAATTATGAATTAGGATTAGATTAAGTGAGGAGGTGGACTGTGCTGATAAAGCCCATCATTGGTTGAACGTGGGCTGTCAGTCCAACAGACGCTGGCTACGGTTTCGAGCACGGGTACGGCTCTGGCTATGGCGCAGGTGTCGATGGAGGGAGTGCCGGAGGATACTGACAGAGGCGAAGGCGGAGGTGGTGGTGGTGGTGGAGAAGGGGGCGGTGAAGGCTCGGGATACGGGTTTGGGCATGGCTACGGCTGGCAGTGGAGGAGTAAATGGACACTACTGAGTTGTAGTAATGTTCGAAATACGTGTAATAAGTGCTTGTAAGACTACGTTCTTGAGATCAATAAAACAAGTACTGTTGTTTCTTATTTGTATAAGTGGACTAATGTTCTCATTGTAAATCTCAATAAATACAAAACCTTATTATTAATCATCAAAATCTTAATTGTATAAGTGGAATATGTAAGACTAATCTTATTTTTTAGATCTTAATGGGCATAAAATTGAGTCCTAAAGTATATAGGAATAAAAAATAATGAATACTATATAACATGCATAGTAGAGTCTATCAAAGTTGGTTTATGTGTACCAAATCCCATTTCTCATACTGTTTATTTACATAAATTTACCTTTTTTTTAACACTTCCTTTTCAGGTATTGCACAACAGCTCAATAGCTATTGGGATGAGTTGACTCCACTTAAATGGGACGGCGCCATCAACATATGATCATTCAAATTCGATTGAGATCGATGGGTCAACTCGTCGGTCACATTAACATCAAATAATCGGCAACATAGGAAAAAATATCAGTTCATATATGCCGTCAATACTCTCTAACAAAATACTTATTTCTTTTTAGTTTTACATTATAATTGAATTAAATTTTAAATTTATTTATGAGAATCTAATGAATGTACGATATTAAATTAGACAGACATATAATTCAAACTCAACAAAGTTAATTTTATTCCCTCGCGAGTGCTATGGCTTCCAAAATCCCATTAGAAATAAACTAAAAATATTCTCTTTCCAGTTCATTATATTTTGATTGAATTAAATATTTTAACTATTTTCATATACTCATTATTTTTTTTTATGATTGATTTTAATTTCATGGTCATTTCGATTGTTTCTTTTCTTGTATATTTTTTATGTATCCAAAATGGTTAGGTCCTATTTCGACTCTTTGTTATTATCGTCGTTCATATTCACATTTGATTTTATTGTTGAAGACAAAGATTTTGTTGGATCAGATTCATATATAATCATGTCTTAAGATTAGATCTCGATCATACCATAGTATTTGCATGCTTATGATTGATTGTGATGTACTGTTCATGTAAATCCACCATGCACTGCAATCTTAGTGGTGTTCTACCTAACCTTTCCACTGGATTTAGCTTGCTCATGCTTCACCCAAGTGTCTCGATTAGAAGAAGAGCTATTCAGCGATGTGGTAGACGAAGCACAGACTCCGGTGAGCGGTGCAGCTGCTGTCACATGGCACTTAACTCGCAGATGAGAGAGAGAGAGAGAGAGAGAGATTGGGACACCGACGGCCGCAAAGGAAGGTTGGCGGTGGTGGTTCTCTCTGCCATGCAACAACGAGTGCCATGGAATCAGCGAAGTGGAGAACTCCGAGAAGTGCTTCAGACGCGGAACGAGTTTCGAGCGACGTCGAGAACGTTCCAGTGCTGGTGGATGTCGATGACATGATTTGACAGCAACCAAAGGGAGAGATATGGAAATAATTGCAGCGTTGATAGAGAATGCCACTGAGATGGTGACCGACAGAATCCCACTTGCCGACCTGCTTCCACAAACTACGTGAATTGTGGCCTCGGATTTGGACTGTTAGCCATGCAGAGAAGGCCTATAAATACCCTTCGATTGCCGCTGGGATATAGCAACCATGGCTGGTAGAACTCGTGTTAGGCTTTGTGTCCTAGGCTTCATTGCTCTCCTTAGCCTCCAGCTCGCCTTCGCCGCTAGATCTCTGGCTGGAGTTAGCGCCGGAGGTGGCGGAGGAGGAGGAGGAGGAGGTGGAGCTGGAGGTGGAGGTGGAGCTGGTGGAGCTGGTGGCGGTGGCTCTGGATATGGTGAGGGTGCCGGTGGGGGGAGTGCGGGAGGGTATGGTAGAGGGGGCGGTGGTGGCGGTGGCGGTGGAGAAGGGGGTGGTGAAGGATCTGGTTATGGCGCCGGACATGGCTATGGGTCCGGTTATGGGGCAGGTGCCGGTGGCGGGAGTGCTGGAGGAGGAGGCGGTGGCGGCGGGGGAGAAGGCGGAGGTTCAGGCGCCGGCTCTGGGTATGGACATGGCTACGGCTCCGGGTATGGTCAAGGTGCTGGTGGCGGGAGTGCCGGAGGATATGGCAGAGGTGGCGGAGGCGGCGGCGGTGGTGGCGGAGGGGAAGGTGGTGGTGAAGGCTCTGGATACGGTTCTGGTCATGGCTATGGATCCGGCTATGGTTCTGGCGCTGGCGGCGCTCAAGGTAGAGGCTACGGAAGTGGTGGAGGTGGTGGAGGTGGTGGTGGAATGGGCTCCGGCTCTGGCTACGGTTCTGGTTATGGTTCTGGGTACGGCGGCGGCGGCGGCGGAAATGGCCACTACTAGATTTAGTTCTCTATACCATTAAATTACCTGCAATAAGAGCTCTGTTGCTGTATCAGTAAAACTTAGCATGACGTGTGCTCAATACAAAATACGTGGGAGCTTACTTGCTAATGCATATAATAACTTCATATTCGTATAACTTCTTGCTTGGATTTATATGGGAAATTTATATTATGACAGCTTAATATATATTTGGTATTGTTATATCAATTCGATAAAGAATTTGGTATTTTTGGATTATGAAACTAAATTTATAAAGAAGCAGCCAACAAATATGGATTGATTATATTGGTGTTAGGATAATTCAAATGATACAACATATCAACTTTGCCATATGATTATTTATATTTTGATATAAATATCCTCTAATGTTATCTTTTTAATTCTATCATGTTGTTATATCAATCATTTTAAGTTATTCTTTAAATGTTATTTGGAGCACAGCGACAACATTGAGTATCTTTATTGAATAAGATTCCCGGTTTGTGGATTGATTATTTCTCCACTAATGTCTTAATCACATCATTTGGAGGGACTGCAGATGCAAGTCTATATTCACAGCTTAACACGAGGATAAAAGGCTCAATCAACAGATGTGAGTATGATTGACTTGGTGAGTTAATTTACAGCTAACTAAAATGAGTAAAAGATGAGGATCTAGAAACACTATTATGAGCTTAATTTAAAATGCTGATACCAGAAAATGACTTGGGCTAAGAGCAGACTTTGCAGGTCAAACAATTTCAAAGTTGACTAAATGAGCAAGTGTAAATAAAATACTCATGTCTCAAATACAATGATCTGCTGTGAGCAAAAATGCTCCCATGCACATTAACTGAATGAAATTTAAACCTCATAGATTTTGAATGTAAACCATATTAAACAAATCCACGAAGTAGAAGTTGACCAGAATATGCTACAACTTTTAAACTTCCAAGTCATAGTGGCACTTGAACAAGTCACTTTCCAGTAGTACATCTCATATGCAAGATATGCTTTTTTTTTTATTCGTCATCATCATCAACTTGAGAGCTGGGCCGATGTGTCAGCTCACTGTATCAGCGAGCTCCGCAGGTGGCGCCAACTAGAACATCCTTATACCGGCCAATCGGTCTCAGCATTTTCATCATCCTCTGTCAAAAAGATATAAGAGTTGTTAGCTAATAAAATAAAAACTGAGCTAAGGGCAGCGCAAACAACTAACTACAAGATACATAAGCCGGAAGCAGCACAGCATAGTCTCTATACCCTTTGAAATGGTAGCACCATACCACAAACAAAATCCAAATCTGCTATGCCACTTGAAGTAACCACTTCTCAAAATTATTTCCGATGTATGCAATAATTGATTGATTGTGAGTTCATATGGAAGTTGCAAAACATCATTGATTTCAGTATTGTGTTGCAAAACTGAATTGGTGGAGCTTTCACATACATGGTTGTCTCAATCAAAAAAAAAAAAAAAAGACTACAACAGGGAACTCGAACCCAATACACAAAAGGTTTGGATGATTTCTCTGACTGCTTGCGAATTCTAAATATAAAACTAGTTATCTCAAGTTCAAGCTTCTGGGCATTTGTACAAAATTGAGCATAAAAATTTTAAAATTCTTCCCTATGATATGTCATCCAGGATAGGGTATGCTCAAAACTGATGGGACTTCAATGCTGTTGCTAAGTGTTATGAGTATACAGACACATCGAATAATCTAGGTGTTGACAACATCATCATAAAAAAAAAATAGCCTACTATCAGAACCAAGGATCAGCTGTAACTGAGAAAGAAAGGAAGTGTGTGTGTGGTACATCGGGACCATGAAGCTATAATAATTTTTCAACATTTGCTTGTATAGTGTAGTAGCATTTTGCAGAATAGAAGCAAGCATACCCCGTCGTTGATGCTAAACCTCCATTTAATTTGATGAAGCTGCCATTTGTCTCGCTGCCATCGATGCCCCAGAACAATGATTCCCACGACAGCCGCAGCAACAACAACTGACCAAAAGGTATCTGCCTCCTTTGCCTGGCGATACAATGATACTGCATGCCTCTTCCACCACGATTGGCACGGAAGGTTGGATCCATCAAATTCGTCTTCATCTGGTTCTGTATGATCTCGAGGAGAATCCATATTCACATCGAAAGCTTCTTCACCCTCAAATTTTCTGCCACCCTTATGTTCTTCGAAGCGAATAGCGACATCAGGATCAGCATATATATCTTGCTCCATTCCAACCAAATTTTGTCGTTGAGATCTCTTTCTGTCTTCAAATCCCATATCACGAACAGCAATTCTACTCCCTTCATCAAAAAACTTGACGGCATGTAGGTCATCATCCAATACAATCTGCATCTTTTCTTTATCAGAATTATCAACTCCATCATTACCAACATCTACCACTGCAGAACTCACATTATGCCTCTCCGGCTCGATATGGATCTCGCTTACATCGGGTTCTATTGGGAGATTCTCATGTTCACTGGGTGGAAACACAAAATGACCAGACATGAATAACGCTGCAGAAGACTGGCGTTCAGTTACGCCTATCTCTCTACTTTCATCAGTAGGGTCAAATTCTGGACCAGGTGCTGCAGCATAGGCAGATGCTGTGAGAGACACGACTTCCCAGTCAACCCCACGAGAAGAAGTTCCCTCTTCCTTTTTCTCGTTGTCCGCCATGTCAAACCCTAATATTTATTAGAAATTTAGAAAGATCAAGTTATTCCGGTGCAGACAAAAATACATATCCAAATGAACTCAAGCACATAAGGAAAAAGAGGAGCACATTTCCAATAAGATCAACACCCAAGAAACAAAATCCATATAGTAAAAAAGCAGAAGTTTTCCTCCTCCATTTTCAACACAGATTCTTCCCCCTTCTTTCATGGAAGCCAAGTTAGCGTCTTAATATCAAATCAAGCAATCATGATTCGTAATAGAAGAAGATCAAACTCTCTTTGTTCGAGGCAATCTCATGATTAATGTACCGCATGAAGCAACAGACATCAAACCATTCCAGTAGAAGCTACAACTGTGAATAATGATAGAAAGCCCCAATATTATCGAGACACTCCGACTTCTCGACATAAAATCCAGTCTCGTCGACGAAACCCACCAAAATTATGCGACGGGTTGAGAATCTAACCATCTAATCCAGCCCAACAAAGTCAAATATGCAGATCAATAAACTGGCACCCATCTATCAAAGCAAAGTACCAAACTGACAGAGACCTCAAACTCTAATATGACGAGATACAACAAAACTAGAAAAAATCATTAGAAGAAGGAACTCAAAAGACGAGATCTTTTACCTCAAAACGGAGATCTTTGACAAGGAAAGGTAGGTGGGGAGCGAGGAGAAGAGGATGGACTCGGAAGAATCCCCAGCTAAGACCCCAGAGGCGAAGAAAGGGTGGGCGAGGGGGCGAGTCGAGATCTTGTGCTTCCGGGATTGGGACCGATTCGGCCGGTGGTCTCCGTACCAAAACCGGCTGCAACCGGTCACCCTCTTTGAAAGATACACCCACGTAAAAAATTACTAAAAATTAATTTATGCTATTTTTTATTTAATTTTATTCCATTTAAGATTAATTTACTCCCTCTGGATCAGAACAATATTATTATAGAAAATTTTGTGAGCTTAAAAAGTTATTTTCTAAATTGAATTACATTGAATAGGATTATTTTTGTTTAGGATTGAATTTATGCTTTTAAATTAGATATTTTTACTAATTTCATTCCTTTAGGATTGAGTTTATGCTTTTTTTTTAATTTACTCAATTTAAGATAAATATACAAATCACTTTAGACCAAAAACCACCACAATATTATCAGAAAAAAGTTTTTCAAGTTTTAAGAAAAAAAAATTAGAAACATAAGATGTACTATTTTTAAATGTGATTATGCTCTTTTTGGGTTTATTTTTTTAAAAAAAGTATAACTAAACTCATTCTCTTCCAATAATTCTTAAATTTTCAAAAAAACTTTGAAAAGTACATTACATAGGTTTTCAATAACCATTTTTCAGTTTTAAGCCTTTAAATTAGGTAATTGTACTAATTTTATCACTCAAGAGTTTATAATTAAGTCTTTTTAATTTTACCCAATTTAAGATAAATTTATAACCAACCACTTGAATATTATTATAAAAAATTTTAAAAAATTATTTTTTGAGAGTTGCACTATTATTATACGGTTCTTAAATGGGGTTGCACTATTTTTGTAGTCGTATTAAAAAACTATATAACTCATCTCGCTTTTTTTTTCTTTTTAGAAGTCTCATATTTTTAGAAAACTTTGAAACTGAATTATAAAGGCATAAATGGCCATTTTTCTATTTTTATGCATTTAAAAATATAGTTTTTACTAACTTCATCCCTTAAGAGCCTGAATTTATGCCTTTTTTAGTTTATCTAATTTAAGATGAACTTATAATAACTTTGGTCTAAAAATTACTTGAATATTATCCAAAAAAAGGTTTTAAGTTTTGAGAAAAAAATAATAAAGACCTGAGTTATATTATTTTTTAATATGATCACACTATTTTTAGAGTATTGTTAATAAATAGTATAGCTTACCTCTCTCTCTTTTAAAAAATACTTAAATTTTCAGAAACCTTGTAAATGACTTACAATATATAAATGATCATTTTTTTATTTTAATTATTTAAAATAGATATTTTTACTAGTCTTACCTCTTAAGATGTTAAACCTGTATTATTTTTTAACTTTATCCGATTTAAGATGAATTTATAACCATTTGAATATTATCACAGAAAGTTTTCTAAAGTTTTGAGAAAAAAAATATTTTTAAAGACCTTAGTTATACTACTTTTGGAGTCATATTCAAGAATAATGTAACTCACTCCTCATTCTTTCCAAAAAAATTGTTGATTTAAAAAAAAACTTTAAAATGAATTCCAAATGCCTAAATGTTTTTTTTTATTTTTTTAATGTAAATATGTTTACTAATTTCATCCCTTAAGAGGTTCAATTTGTGGTTTTATAGTTTTGTCTAATTAAAAAAAATAGAATCATTTTGGGTCAAAATCACTTAAATATTATGAAAACTTCTAAGTTTTAAGAAAACAATTTAGAGACCTCAGCATACTATTTTTGAACGAGGTTATATTATTTTGAGGTCCTATTAAAAAAAAGAGTGTAAGCCTTATTAAAAAATATTAAAACTAATATTTTATTTTTTAAAAAAATCTTAAATTTTAGAAAACTTTAGAAATAAGGTCTAAATGATATATTTTCTATTTTTAAGTGTTTAAAATAAGTATTTTTACTATTTGAAGCCCTTATTGTGTGGAATTTGTGTGTCCTTTTTGAATTTTACTCACTTTAAGGTGAATTTAAAATCACTTTAGGTCAAATACTACTTGAATATTATCAAAGGATTTTTATAAAGTTTTGAGAAAAAGAAACAGTTTTTGCAATCTAAGTGACATTGTTTTTAACTAAGATGACACTATTTTTGGATCCTGTTTACAAATAGTTATTTCACATCTTCTTTTTTTTTAAATGAATTTTTAGAAAACCTTATAAATGAATTATAAATGCCTAAATGATCATTTTTCCATTTTAGTAGTTAAAATAGATATTTTTACTAATTTTAACCTTTATGAGTTTGAATTTGTGTCTTTTTATAATCTTACCTAATTTAAGGTGAGTTTACAACCGCTTTGTACCAAACACAACTTGAATATTTTCATAGAATATTTTTTAAAGTTTTGAAAAAAAGAGAGAGACTTGTTTGAATGATATTTTTAGGACTACTCAAAACAATGTAATCACATTTAAAAATAGTATAACTCATCTCTCGCTCTTTCCAAAAATTCTCAAATTTTCAGAAAACTTAAAAATAAATTATAAAAGCATAAACAACCATTTTGGGCTAATAACCACTTGAATATTATTAGAGACGATTTTTAAAACAAATTGAATATCATATTTAAATATAGTGTAATTCACCCCTCATTCTTTCGAAAATTCTTAAATTTTCATTAAACCTTGAAAAGGAATTATCATCCTCATTTTTTATGAAAACATTTACAAATGATATCCAAATTCTAGTATTCATCCCTACCGACAAGCTTTCAATATAAAATTATTTAACATAAAAATATTAAATAAAATTTTATATTAAAATAATTAAAAATTATGAATATCATAAATAATTTAAAAAATAAAAAATATTATACTTTCCCATTTAATATATATGTATATATATATTACTTTTGTTTATTTGAAATCCATAATGACTCGTTGATTCGGCCCAACCGAAGCTAATTTGATTCGACCCAATTGTCTTCAAACGAACGCACGTCGCTCCGGTTGAGTGAAGCCCGGTTTCTGAACCAGCGCCGAAACCCCCTCTTTGTTGAACGACCACCTTCTCCCTTTCCGCCTCATCACCGTCTACCTTCTCTAGGCAGCCGTTCTTCTTCGGAGATAAAGGTAGGTCAAAGCCCAAACGTTTCCCCTTCTTTTCTTCTCCCCTTCCTTTATCCGTGTATTTCGAGCATCGATCTTGAACTGTTTCGGTAAACCAGCTTGAGATGTAGGCGTACGCGGTGGGAAGTTCTTGCTTCTTCATCTGAAAATTAGGTCTTTGATTGTTCAAGTTCCTGGTCCATGACCTTGTTTCTGATCGGATTCATATTCCATAGTTTCTACCACATATTATAGTTCTTTTCAGGTCACGTTTTATTCTTCACAAGGGAACTGAGATGGGAATGGAAGGTTACTGTGGAAATGCGTGAAAGAAATGAGATTTTTGGAGTCTGGGTTTGGGTTTTAGATACTGTGCTTTGATAGTTAACATGCAACATGAAACGTATTCTTACTGCTTTGAGGTGGTTACGTTGAAGCTGAACAGTTGTTTGTATAGAGAAAGAGGTTTTGTGATAATTAGGGTTGTTATTTTAGTGAATGTGAGTCGTTACTATTAATAGATTGGTCGGAAAAATGGGAGGTATTGCGATGCATATAACTAACTAGGTTGGAATTTCAACTTCGTAACTTCAGGTATGCTCAGAAAGTAGGATTTCCTTGACAGTGACTGTGAAATGGAGTAACCCGATGTCCGAGTCTTGTAGAACATAGATAAAAGTTGTGAGAGATAATGGTTATGGTGAAATACTAGTAACTGTCATGAAAAGATGGATTCAAGCCGGTCCTTGTTCCTACTTTGAAAACTTGGCTGAAACTGGACTTGCCTGTGGGTACATTAAACTAGAATTGATTCAACCTGTTAAAAGATGGATCCAAGTCATGTAGGATATGATGCTTCATTTTAGACTTAAGACACTTGCAAGTAGTGTCAAATCTATTCTCAACACCTTGCTTATAGATTTGTGTTCAACATTGTCCTCCTGTATGCCTGCCTTATGCCAAAATGTGAGATGAATATCACATCCAAGTTCTACTTTGCTTCCAGCCTTTTCTATTCGGTTTCATTGATGCAGTTCTTCTGCATCCGTTGCTTTTTATGTGCAAGCTTTTTTTCAGAAATGGGAATGTCATGCAGCAGTTATACATCAAATTTGCTTTATTCTGTTCTTGAATTTGTTTATGTTATCATATCGTCTCAGTATGTGTATTTATAGTGCAGAAAACTGATTATGGGAAAATGGAGTACAATGTGGTTATTCACGAAGAAATCTGTAACTGGTGCTTTGATTGGTCTAACAATTTCAGATCGATATGGCTTCATTGTTCCTGTGACAGGCAGTTCTATGCATCCAACATTTTCAGCCTGTGATTCTAGGTTTCCTGGATATCTGAAAGGTATCTCATTATGGAAGGGATTTAGATTAAAATTAATTCATGGTGAAAATGTCTTCCATATAAAAAAAATTGTGAAAAGATTTTTTTGTCTACTTGTGCTCATTATACCCAGCTGATGTTGTACTGGTCGAAAAATTCTGCCTGGAAAAGTATAAATTCTCACATGGGGATGTAATCACTTTCAAGTAAGTTTTCATATATCCATCTGTTTTTCTGCCTGGAAAAGTATAAATTCTCACATGGGGATATAATCACTTTCAAGTAAGTTTTCATATATCCATCTGCAGCTGTTCAACTTGAGGACTATTTTGTTCAGAATAACTTGTTCAACCGCCATTTTACAAGATTAAGCATATGTGTGTAATCAAATAGTATATGCATACTTCAATCCATATTAATTTTGGTCTAATTCTTGTTTTGGGTGTTTTTATAGGTCTCCAACTGACCACAAGCAGACTTTTGTTAAAAGATTGATTGCATTGCCTGGTGATTGGGTACAAGTTCCAGAGTCTTCTGAAATATTGAAAATTCCTGAAGGGCATTGTTGGGTTGAAGGTGATAATGCAGCCTGTAGTTTGGATTCACGATCATTCGGCTTTGTATGTCACCTTTGAGCATGGAGTCAGTTATAACTTAACTTTTTATTTTGTTCTTCTCATTTTACATTGATAATTATCTACTTTTTCTTGTGTGTTGTATGCATAAATACTTTTAATTCTATCATGACTTGTCATTTTGGTACATATGCCCAGCATGGCTTTACTGCAGCCCAGCATTCCATGTACTTGAGATTTGTTTGACCTGGACTCATAAAACATGAAAATAATCATGAAGTTCCAGTCCAACATTGTATAAGCTCCTGTTTGTCTATAGTTCTTTTACAAAGAGAATACTTAAAGGAATCAGATTCATAATTCTTTTACATTATATGAGCTCCTGTTTGGACCTAGATTTATCAGATTACTGTGACAACAAGTTTAATGACCAAAATCTATATGAAGGTTATAAAATTTGACATAACTTAGTGCCAAAATTTTATTGGGGAACTACTTTTCATCAAATTGTATCCTTATGTTTAAGAACCTGACCTGTTTACTTCTTTAGTAGTGCCTTGGCCATGTTTCAACATGTGGGCCAATGTTGTGGTTGCAAAACATAGCCTTCGAAATCCATCTATTCTGCTGATTGCACCATATTGAACAAATGTCATTTGGTTCCTGCACACACTGGGGCAGGTTTTCCACAAAGTTATACAGCATATACCTTTGTGCCACTATCATGGATTGCTACATGTATACCACAAAATCATGTCTCTGACTAGGCATTACATTACGTGCTTGTTAGTTTAGTTAGTAAAGACTTTGATAAATTATTGCAAGGTCCTGGGCTCGAATCTCGCCTTTGCCACATACTCTTTGCAAAAAAAATTTAAACCTGTATTATTTTTTAACTTTATCCGATTTAAGATGAATTTATAACCATTTGAATATTATCACAGAAAGTTTTCTAAAGTTTTGAGAAAAAAAATATTTTTAAAGACCTTAGTTATACTACTTTTGGAGTCATATTCAAGAATAATGTAACTCACTCCTCATTCTTTCCAAAAAAATTGTTGATTTAAAAAAAAACTTTAAAATGAATTCCAAATGCCTAAATGTTTTTTTTTATTTTTTTAATGTAAATATGTTTACTAATTTCATCCCTTAAGAGGTTCAATTTGTGGTTTTATAGTTTTGTCTAATTAAAAAAAATAGAATCATTTTGGGTCAAAATCACTTAAATATTATGAAAACTTCTAAGTTTTAAGAAAACAATTTAGAGACCTCAGCATACTATTTTTGAACGAGGTTATATTATTTTGAGGTCCTATTAAAAAAAAGAGTGTAAGCCTTATTAAAATATTTTAAAACTAATATTTTATTTTTTAAAAAAATCTTAAATTTTAGAAAACTTTAGAAATAAGGTCTAAATGATATATTTTCTATTTTTAAGTGTTTAAAATAAGTATTTTTACTATTTGAAGCCCTTATTGTGTGGAATTTGTGTGTCCTTTTTGAATTTTACTCACTTTAAGGTGAATTTAAAATCACTTTAGGTCAAATACTACTTGAATATTATCAAAGGATTTTTATAAAGTTTTGAGAAAAAGAAACAGTTTTTGCAATCTAAGTGACATTGTTTTTAACTAAGATGACACTATTTTTGGATCCTGTTTACAAATAGTTATTTCACATCTTCTTTTTTTTTAAATGAATTTTTAGAAAACCTTATAAATGAATTATAAATGCCTAAATGATCATTTTTCCATTTTAGTAGTTAAAATAGATATTTTTACTAATTTTAACCTTTATGAGTTTGAATTTGTGTCTTTTTATAATCTTACCTAATTTAAGGTGAGTTTACAACCGCTTTGTACCAAACACAACTTGAATATTTTCATAGAATATTTTTTAAAGTTTTGAAAAAAAGAGAGAGACTTGTTTGAATGATATTTTTAGGACTACTCAAAACAATGTAATCACATTTAAAAATAGTATAACTCATCTCTCGCTCTTTCCAAAAATTCTCAAATTTTCAGAAAACTTAAAAATAAATTATAAAAGCATAAACAACCATTTTGGGCTAATAACCACTTGAATATTATTAGAGACGATTTTTAAAACAAATTGAATATCATATTTAAATATAGTGTAATTCACCCCTCATTCTTTCGAAAATTCTTAAATTTTCATTAAACCTTGAAAAGGAATTATCATCCTCATTTTTTATGAAAACATTTACAAATGATATCCAAATTCTAGTATTCATCCCTACCGACAAGCTTTCAATATAATTTTATTTAACATAAAAATATTAAATAAAATTTTATATTAAAATAATTAAATTTAGTAATATCATAATAATTTAAAATTGAAGGATTCTAAAGAGTAAAGTATGGTTGAAGCCTGTATGATGCTCTTGATATAATAACTTTTGCCATGTGGCCAAAAAAAATATATTTGAAACATAATGCAACAACTAAATGGGTTATGAAACAAAGGATCAAAAATAATATGATCATGTTGATTTTTGGAGTATATGAATTAGCTATTTCTAATCCTGCAAGTCCTCTGATAATATATGTGAAGAAATTACAATAAATGAAGTTATAGTGGTTGATGGGTCTTCTGTAGGCTATGATATAGCAAATTAATCTAATCGTTCCCTTTTAGCAAAGGCCTATGGTATATGTAATGGGTATTGGTCTCTTTTAGCTGAACTCTTTTACTTCAACCTTAATAAACTTGTTATCACTAGAGCATCCGAAAGGGCAGGATCCTAAAAATTCAGATTGAATATCACAAACCATTTCTCCCCTTCCATGGAGAATGACTTAACGATGATGAACAATCTCTATATAGTAGTGAATTTTCTAAAGTTATAATAAGTATAGAAAAGTGAAGGACTATTGCTTGAGCATTGGACCCCTCGAATACACCTTCTAATCCGTAATCTTCCATAAATTTTGATATGTGAAATATTAAGGGTCTTAAAATCCCTTATAAGAAAAAAAAAGCTATCATGGAGTTTATTATTAAAAACTATATTGATTGCTTATTTATCATCCTAGAACCTCAGGTTCATAAAGCTAAGGTGTCTTTCATACTCAATAATTTATTTTATGATGGAGGTGTTTAACCAATTATTTTTCTATTTTCTCTTGAATTTGGTGTATTTGGTACCTTTCATCTTGTATCTCATCTAAAATCAAGTTTGGGGCTTCTCAAGGTCAATTAGTCTTAGGAAACTTTTACTTTTTTTTTGTATACTGTATGGATTCTATACTAAGACTAATAGGAGAGTTTTTTAGGATTTTTTTTTTTCTAAAGTTATAATTCTATTCATGGCTCTTGGGTAGTTCTAGGAGACTTAACATAGTTTTTTATCCTCGAGATAAAGTAAAAGGGCTCTCAGTTTTGAATTTGATAGTGACAATTACCTCTCAGAATTGACTTTATTCAATCTCAAAATGAAAAGACAATATCTAACCTGATCAAATAAAATAGTTGGAGCATAATGTATTATGTGTAAACTAGATCGAGTATTTGGTGAACAATAACTAGGTTTTAAACTTCGTTAACTCTAAAGCTTGGTTTCTCCTTCTACATCACGCTATGGTTAGTTCGCTTCAGCCAACTAAGAAGAGTAGTAGGTGTTTTTGTTTCTTTAATTTTTGGACTTCTAAAATAGTGGAGAAGGTGTGAAATTCTCCTTTCATTTGCAGTGGCTGGCTATCATCCCCTTACTCGCATGTTTATCTTAGTGCAAAAGTTGAAAGCCCTCAAAGCTATGATCTCATTTTGTCTACCAGGAACATGAAAATTCTTCGTAATTTATTCAAGATCAATTCCACTTTACCTAACACGATATTGACTCTACTTCTTTCGATGAAAGATTGCATAGACAAGAGCAGACACTTACTTTTGAGCTTTATAAACTTCTCGAACTAAAAAATATATAAAACAAAAAATTAAGAGATCTTTGTCTGAATCTTGGTGATGCTGATTCTTCTTATTTCTAACAGTTTATTTATGCCCATAGGTATTAAAATTTCATCTTATCCTTAGTGGACTCTAGTGGTCATTTAATCTAAGGGGAGCAACAACGTGAAAAGATAATAAGCTTGGTGGACTTAAGATTCCTAGTTGGTTCTTTTGAACCCCATTTATGATAAAAAAAATTTAAAGATATTATTTAGAACTCTAATCCCGACAAGGCATTGGGGGTCGATTGTTTTAATGCTCATTTCTATATTTCATGCTGACATATTATTGGATGCGATATCACAACTGTTATTAAGTATTTCTTTATCTTTAGGAAGTTGCTTGGAGAGGTAAATGTTATCTCTCTTACTCTTTATTTTAAAGAAGAAGAACACTCAATCATTTGCTGATTTTAGGCCTCTTTCTATATGCAAAGTTCTCTGTTGATTCATTTTAAAAGTTATATCCAATGGCTTGTTTAGGTTCTTCATAATATTATTAATATTAATGCCAACCAACATGCTTTTCAAAAGGATCATTTAATTTATAAAAATATTATTTTCTTTCAAAAAATTATACATAATTATCATTTCAATGGAGACCCTCCAAGAATGAGTTTAAAAATTAATCTCTACAAGGCCTATGATTCAATACGATCAGATTTTTTATTATTCTTTCTCGAGCTTCATGAATTCCAAATACAGTTTCTTGGATGGGCTTATGCTTGCAATACACATATAATTTTTACTATCAATTTAAATGGAGTAAGTAGATAGTTTCTAAAAGGGAGTAAAGGCCTCAGGCTGCCATATGACCTTATATATCTTGTTGCTTGTGTTGGGAAATCTTGGGGGCGACATCACATGCACAGCGGAAAAATAAGAAAATAAAATCCCCTATTCCCAAAGAGATGTTCGTTGTCGTGCGAAGATTAATGCGCAAAATCTGCGAAACTTAAAACTGCGTATAGAGTAGATTATGTTACTTAGGGAGATCGTATATCCCTGTATCCTTGCAGATCTTTAGGAGAGAGTGAAGGAGGTCAAGCGTCCTCCTCTCTAATGGTGATCCATCCACACGGTAGGGCTACGACAACGCTCCTCAAAACTCCAGGCCTGCTTTGAGGTGGAGAGGGGGAGGAGAATATAAGAGGCAAGCAAAGGCTCTAGCCTATGAGGTTTTGAATCCCTCCTATTTATAGAGGTCCCCTGTCAAACACAAAGAGAATACTTAAAGGAATCAGATTCATAATTCTTTTACATTATATGAGCTCCTGTTTGGACCTAGATTTATCAGATTACTGTGACAACAAGTTTAATGACCAAAATCTATATGAAGGTTATAAAATTTGACATAACTTAGTGCCAAAATTTTATTGGGGAACTACTTTTCATCAAATTGTATCCTTATGTTTAAGAACCTGACCTGTTTACTTCTTTAGTAGTGCCTTGGCCATGTTTCAACATGTGGGCCAATGTTGTGGTTGCAAAACATAGCCTTCGAAATCCATCTATTCTGCTGATTGCACCATATTGAACAAATGTCATTTGGTTCCTGCACACACTGGGGCAGGTTTTCCACAAAGTTATACAGCATATACCTTTGTGCCACTATCATGGATTGCTACATGTATACCACAAAATCATGTCTCTGACTAGGCATTACATTACGTGCTTGTTAGTTTAGTTAGTAAAGACTTTGATAAATTATTGCAAGGTCCTGGGCTCGAATCTCGCCTTTGCCACATACTCTTTGCAAAAAAAATTACATTACACCATCCTGGACTATGTGATTGAGCTCATGATATACCCACTGGAAGAGCACAGATATGCCTGGTTAGAACTGAAACATGCCACTCAGGATACTGCACAAATATTACCTTTTAACCGAAACTGTGGTATACAAGTATTGGTAAATTTGTACAAATTTATTAACTTACTGAATTAAGAAGAAATTAGAAAGGAAACTACATGGTATTTATTTGAATCAGATTGTGTTGGACAGTCTATTAATACTTATGTTTAATACTGAACACATGTTTCCTTTTATTGCATTATCTTTATGTTACATGACTTTTGCCTGATGAAGTCTGATGTTGTCACTTCCTACTGTTCAACTCTTAAAATTGTGAAACATGGGAATCTTTAGTTTGCATTTACTGCATTACTCTGCTGGTATAAAGGAACTTCTCATATCTTCTAGAGTGAGACATTGCTTCTTGCTTGGTGCTGACATTCACATTGGGATGATTAGTGGACATCTCATCATTATTCCAAATTCATGTGTAAATTGAAAGACTGAAACATCTTTTAAAGCGTGTCATTTCTGATGCTTAAATTTGCAGTAGCTGGCCATCTTAAATATGAAGAACTATGAACCTTGCTTATCTACAAGAGTGAGAAGTATTTAACTTAACTTGCAGGTTCCTCTGGGTTTGATTCAAGGGAGGGTGACTCATGTGATCTGGCCACCCCAACGAATAAGCCAAGTGGAAAGAAAGAAGGCTATCGAGAGAATTTCACCACATTAATTTATTTTGTTACAGATTACCTACCATTTCAAGTAAGATTCATACAATTGTTGAACCTACAGTCTGTCCTTTGCATCTAGGCCATAACTGGATCCATCCTTAGATGGACCTTGTATTCTTCATCTATTCGAGTTTCTGTGCCATTTGTTTTCCTTGGCAATCATAAAGTCTCATTATTTATCACTTTGTTGGGGAATTAAGCTCTATTTCTAACTAGTTAGATTTCCCCTTGAAACTTACATGACCAACGCATCTTAGGAGATAAAAAGTTCTCTGATGTGGTTAGCCTACCTGGCTGTTAATTTGCTCAGCTTAAGTAATATGCTTTCTCTATTTTGTTGCCTTCATGAATCAATATATACTTAATGTTAACATGTGTCTCTGCATTATGTTTTCGGCCTATTAAGTCGTTTCTGCATGACCTCATAAAGCTGGTTTTTCACATGAGTGTCCCCATGCCTTGAATCAAGAGAATCTCTTGACTTTGAAAAGAACCAAAATTCTTAGGCATATGAATTTTGATATTAATGCTCAGATGTTTATGAGGCATTTTATGGATGATTAGAAAATGAGTTATCTGTTCTCTCTATAAAGGTCATGATGGGTACTGTATTTGCGAACAGATGATATTTTTTTTCACTCTTAAGAGTTCCTAGATGAGTTACTAAATGAATTTTAACTATTCCATGTATGTATAATTAGTTGTCATTTATTTTGTCTTAAAAAATAGGGAATAATTAATATATTAAAAATCATCCATGTTTGGAAGATTGTTCAAAATTATCACTATATATCTCATGTCTTGTAGACCTTAGAGGATAGAGTGATTTGAATGCAAGTACTGTTTCTTGAAAGGCTTTATCCTTCTTATACAATTGTCTCCTCAGTGATTCTTTAGAACAGTGAATTATAAATCTTATATTCCTGACTAGCCTCCTTTATGTGGAGATATTTATATCTTCTATATGTTTCAGGGTAGTAAGCTTGTTTATATCTTTTGTTTAACATATTCCACTTGTTTGCTCTTCATCTAGTCATCAATGATGCATATGAATAGGATTGATGAATTCTTGGATTCCAAGTCATTGTACAAGGAACTCTCCTCTGTACATCCCTCTTGAAGGAAATATCTAGTAATGGGAACCATCACTTCTTTTTGTTACTTGTCCTCAAAACCCTGACTCTTTGCACACCTTAATTCTTTTAACTTGATCTTTCAATGGCCAAGCAATTGGTTTTGTTCTTCTTCTCTGAGAGTCTTGAATCAACATGCCAATAGAAGAATTGTTCTTGCACTGTATAGATAATCTCATAGAGAACTTCCTGTAAAGTTGAGATAGAACCAAGCAGGTAGTTTTCCTAATTCTCAGTTGCTGTCCACTTTTACCATTTGTCACAAGAAAACAAACCAAGTAATCAACCTCACATGCTGTCTTCATATCTCCTCTCACCAGTAATGAAAAGGAGAAAATTACAAAAAGATGTTGATGGCAATACAAAGTGTTTTTTGGGTAATACATGATACTTTTGATCGATATTACTAGCATTTGGTATAATTCGATATTGATCGATTAAGAAATAGTCGCTGACGAACACCAAACTAGATTAGTCGACCGGCACAGGTTGCATCTGCTCTGCTTCCTGCCTTAATTCTTCGAACAAGGCAGATGATAAGTATCTCTCGCCCAAGCTTGGCAAAACAGTCTGCAATGCAAATATCAGATCATGTTATTTCCTTGGCATTCACCTAACTGAAAAATGCTAACATGCTGATTTATTACAAAAGCAATGAACAAATAGAAGCAGTCTGCATGATTTCTATCGGTGTCCGATCAAGTAAATAAAATGAAGAAGACAATTAGGTTTAAAGAAGAAAGCTATCGAACGAACAATATAATCGATATGCATTAGTAAGTTGAAACTTCCAAACTACATATGACATAATTGCATACCACAATAAGTTTGCCTTTGTTCTCTGGCATTCTTGCAAGTTCAAGTGCTGCAACAGTATTAGCTCCAGAGGATATTCCAACCTACAAACAAATCAAACCAAAGTGACATTTAATGTAGATCGAAACAAAATTATTTAATTCTCATCACAGGAGAATAAAAAAAATTCATTTTAACATGGGATAATTGTATATGGTCATTACCAAAAGCCCTTCCTTTTTTGCCAACTCTCTAGCCATCTTTACAGCATCCTCACTCTTGACCTGCTCAAAGTTAAGATAGTGATTACATTAAGAAAAAAAATTGCCAAAGATGTTCGAGAATGTCCGAGTAAAACCTAACTTGCCTCGAGAACTTTTTCCATTACATCCATGTCCAAGATCTTGGGCTTAAAGCCAACTCCATTACCCGTGATAAGGTGAGGACCTGCACCGGAACTCGTGTAAAATTCTTCGGTGATGTAGCATTAAGAAAACATTATCTGATTTTGACTACAATTAAGGATTATACAGTCATTTGCCTTGGCTTATGATTAGTTGTAACGATAGATTAAAATGCTATGTACCTGGCTGACCACCATTAAGAATGTTGGATTCAGCGGGCTCAACTCCGTATATCTACCAAAGATTGTAAAAGAATGAGTGCAAAAATTAACAACCGACATGCATCACTCGTAATAAAATCTGCATGATTAATCAAACATGACTTATTTTTTCAGTACATCTCTCGCTAGCATCGAGAGTCAATCTCTTTGACGGAGCACGTACCTTCACATTAGGGTTCTTTGATTTTAGATACTGCCCGACGCCGGTCACAGTACCACCACTCCCAATTCCCATTACAAAGATGTCGACTTGGCCTAGTGTATCATCCCATATCTCAGGGCCTGTGGTTTCAAAATGTACCTGCATGCTCTTGTTAGATATGAATAACTACAAAAATTTACTGCAAATAGATTGAATGAAATGCTTAGATTTTTTTCCCTCTGTTTTCCATCAAAAATCAAAACGAAACAAGATATGATAACTACACTTACCATATTAGAAAGAGATAATTCAGGGAATTTTTCTTCAACACTGATGAAACTTTCTTTTACTAGCTACTATACATGGATGTACCATGAACATCACAGAATTAACTATATTATGGTTAATGTCTAATTTGTGAACTTTGCATTGGAGTGCTACGGACATCGGTAGATTAGAGATGGAAAGAAAATGTCTTTCTTGCTACAGGATGTTAACGGCAAAACCAATTTGTGTAGGCCGGAATCTTCAAATACTGGAGTAGCTTAGGGAATATTTCTGAGTATGAAGTGAATGCAAATGTTTGTGTCTGAGCAAAAGAAATATAATATTTAATATTGGATATTACGAAATTACTGAAAGTTCAAGACCATAGTATGCTCAAAATCAATTGATGTTGTGACCACATATCCAAAGAGGCAAAAGAAAGTTACCTTGACATTAGCAGGATTCTCAAACTGTTGAAGCATGAAAGCATCTGGGTAAGACTCCATGAGTTGGTATGCCTTCTTCACTGTTCCCCCCATCCCCTTGGTTGGATCAGTGAGCACTAAGTTTGCACCAAAAGCCCTCATAGTCACCCTCCTCTCGAGACTCGTATACGAAGGCATCGTAAGCACAAGTTTATAGCCTTTTAGAGCAGCCATAAAAGAGAGCCCAATGCCCATATTTCCAGATGTGGGTTCAATTAAGGTTGTCTGATAAGAACCAGTGATGATAAGATTAGTATGAGCATGAACTAAAAAAGCATATCATCTTATTCTTTGACTTATTTCATCTTAAGGTATGTGCAACAGGGTAAACGCCAGATCTTAGTTTTGAATTGCTTTGTTAGAGTTAGATATTTGATTATTGGATCGTGTTAATTCAACCAGAGCTGCAAGAGATGAAGTGGATCAGAAAGGATGGACATAAAACAAATAGTGATAACCTTGCCAGGAGTTATCAGCCCATTCTTCTCAGCATCTTCTATCATGGCCACAGCCGGCCTGAAAACAAAGAAAGAGAAGTAGACTGAGCAGTTGCCTATCAATCAGATGGTGGCCAAGCCCACATCTCGCGGACTACATGAAGACAAGAGACAGGGCAACATGTCATACCTGTCCTTCACGCTGAAGGAAGGTTGCAAATATTCCAGCTTTGCTGCGATCTGTGCATGACAGCCTTCGGTCACTTTGTTCAGATACACCATCGGCGTCCTCCCGATAAGCTGCGTTCACCAAATCAAACACTTGTCACCAAGAAAACAAAAAAAAAAAAAATTCAATTTTTGCTCTTTTTCTCCCTTTCTTTCTGTGCATTTTCACCAAATCAAACTATTATCACCAAAAAAAAAGATCAATTTTTGCTCTTTTTTCTTCCTTTTTATTTTTGTACATTTGTCAAAGCTTGAAGATTGCTCGAGGATAGATGGAAAGAAAGAGATGAATGCAAAGCAAAAGGTTATTGCCCGACGGAGTGGTAAAGCAAAGAGCAAAACGGGGCTCACTTGCGTGGCTTCCTTGTTGATTCGGAGGCCGGACAAGTCCTTGAGGTTTGGAGAAGCCGCAGCAGGATCCACCGCTTGTTGAGTAGTAGAGAAGGGCGAGGCCATTCGCAGAAGAGGCAACCCGCTCCTTCCCCTTCTCACAAGCTCCATCATGTTCCTCGCCATCTCTCTCTCTCTCTCTCTCTCTCTCTGCCTGCTGCTACTGCGGCTGCTGCTGCGCTCTCTCCCTCTCAATCTATTCATCTATTTATCTTATTGGATGGCACAAGTGAGGCGCCGCGCGTTCAACGCCAACCACGTTAAGCGGGCGGATCTCCTGTTAGATCGCAGGCAGGGAACAGGGAATAAGCATCTCGCGGACATGAATGTGCTTCCGTGTCGATCATTAATTGCACACAAAGTGGGACCCCGCATAATGACCACCTCAATATGTTCTGTTTGGTGGTTGTACTAAGTCACAAGTCGAGAAGACCAACCAACTATTCGATACATAAAACTCGACTGCCGTCACAGACCATCTTCCCAAAAGAGTCAAAGCGGAATCGACATCATCGCATCTTAAGCATTAGATATATACTCGGAATGGCAATTACACGGGTCAAGATGCATGCATGGAACCCACCGACGCAGACATCATCATGTTCACCGGAATCAGCATGCGAAGACAAGAAAAGATAGGACGGATAATAGGGTGGGCGGCAATCGACAGAAATGATGGTATAAAGGACAGCGTGCTCCGCATCGCAGCCCATCGCATGACACACGTGCCTGTGAGTCGCGTGAAGGCGGTGGGAAGAACACGAGAGATGGCGCGCAACGGGTCAGAATTGGGCACGATGTTGTCGGTATCGTAAGAACGGGACCAAATACACAGCATCGGAAGACCATCATCACCCACCAAAAATTCCCACGAGAGTATACTTTTTCTTTTGTTGTTCGACTGATTTCAATGCGGTTTCGGCGAAAGTGGTAATGTTTCTTTGAAGAATAATTTTAAGTGGTTCTTGATATATAACATAAGGAAAGACATTGGTTTTGATACCAAAAGGCAATATAATGAATAAATAAGGATATGGCAAGAGGAGTATCCCTCTCTCTCTCTCTCTCTCTCTTTCTAAGCTCATTACGCTCTAGTATCCCTTGTGAAAGAACTCATAGCTTGAGCATCGAAGAAGAGTCTTCATGGGGTTCTAGCATGCCTAATGTGTCCCCATCGAGTGCATATAATTTTATATGACTCAACATATTTATTTATATTTAATAAAAAAGTAAACTTTTTATAAGATAATTTATCTAAAAAATTTAATACTGAGGTTTTACTATATGATACATCCATGTTTGGTTTTTTTTGGTATGGGGCACCTATTTTGTCGAAAATTCATCTTTGTTGTAAGAATCGATCGAACTATTTCAAATCAAACAAACCCAAAAGTTAGTTTGGTTCGATCTAGATTTTGATCTAGGTTGATTGGATTTGGGTCGGATCCTTTCAAGCGAATTCGGGTTGAATTGAATTTGAATCAAAATACAAGGGGTGTAAACGAACGAACGAGGGTTACATTGAACGAGGATTATGTTTTTAAACTTCTAACTTCTATAAATTTAAATTTTCATTTCAAAATTTCTTGTTACGACAAATTCTTGCAAAACTCTTTTAAAACTCTTTTAGACAATGAAGTTGACTTGGCTCCTGCATAAATCTTGAGACTAAATTTGCAGCAAATATAATGTCAGGTCTTGTAGTACTTTAAAGACAAAAGACTTGTAATTAATCTTCTATAAACTGAAGCATCACCTTTCTTCTTAGCACCATCATCCTTCTTCAACCTTTCATTGCCTACCAACAGCCTTGCAATTTGTCATACTAAATTTCTACAACATATTTTTTGCATAATTTTTTTGAGAAACAATGATTCCTTCCTTCATTTAAGAGACTTATAGTCTCAGAAAATAATGAAGCATGTTAATATTGTTATCAATAAAAATTAAATCATCTATATAAAGAAAAAAAATTAGGATATAATCACCTTATTTGTTACGGGAAGCAACTGTTCTAGCCGTGGCCTCGGGGCCGACGCGGCTCGGTTCGGGGGTCCGGATGTCGGGGATCTCGGGCGGCGTCCCTCGGGGTCTCCCGGAGGTCGGGTCGGGAGGAAGCTCCGCTACGGCGCCAGGAAGAGGCCACACCGTCTCGCACCTGCACACAGGTCGGGTCGGAGGTTCGGCCCGACCCCTCCGACGATCAAGTTAGCGAAGTGAAGGGGGTTTATGAGGAGTGAATGTCTCAATACAAGTGCTGTCCCCCTCTTCTCTTGGGGCCTAGGGGTATTTATAGGCATGTTATGGTGTTACCTGACGTGACGGCCTGCCGGGGCAGGGCCGTACCTCTGATGGCGTCCGACATCGCTGTTGATGTTGCGTGGTGGACCGAACTGCCGCAGGGTATGGGCGAAGCCTCGGTCGACGTCCTGACTTGCCTCGGTCGGTCGTGCGGGGCCAGGTGACGAGGTCACCTGGGGACGGCTGACGTTGGCGCGCATCAAATCGGCGTTAATGCTCACTCCTTTGGAGCTGACGTCATGGCCTATCATGTCGCCATTTTTGTCCCTATCATTATTGAAAATAGATATGAAGAAAAGATAGAGTTTTCGTACAAAAGAAGAATAGGACAAGGCAAAATCTTTTATCTTTGACTCAAATCTCTTTACAACTTTAAAAACTCTATATATATTTCATGAACATAAAGGGTTTATATAATTCCATAGATATATTACATTAATTATATTTAAAATAAATTAGGAGCACGACGCAGGCGGGCAGGCCGCGCAGGTGTGGACTCGGGCGGCATGGTGCCAAGGAGCACGACGCAGGCGGGCAGGCCGCGCAGGTGTGGTCTCGGGCAGCATGGTGCCGAGGAGCACGACGCAAGCGGGCAGGCCGCGTAGGTGTGGACTCGGGCGGCATGGTGCCGAGGAGCACGACGCAGGCGGGCAGGCCGCGCAGGTGTGGACTCGGGCGGCATGGTGCCAAGGAGCACGACGCAGGCGGGCAGGCCGCGCAGGTGTGGTCTCGGGCAGCATGGTGCCGAGGAGCACGACGCAAGCGGGCAGGCCGCGTAGGTGTGGACTCGGGCGGCAGAGGGCCCACGACGCAGGCGGGCAAGCCCGAGAAGCCACTTGTGCTTCTTTCCCTCTGCGCCCACCTGTCAGCAGAGGGGGTCGATAGCTCACTGTATCCGGTTTTCCTTTCTGAGGGAGCTGGTTGCTTGCGCCGCAGACTTTTCGGGTGTTGAGATCGAGGCGTTGGGGCGTTGCCGCTTTAGGGGGGTTGCTACACCAGGCTTCCATTAATGCGGGGCGTCCTTTTGGCATTTCCGACGCGACGTGACGGTTACCCATGCGCGTGGGCGGGCCACTGCCCACCCTCGGGAGGCGAAGGGGCGCTGGCTCTGGCGGGACATCCCCTTTAAATGGCGGGCGCTTGGCTTCGTTTTCATCTTTCGC